>APFE030176334.1:36640-168917 GCA_000404065.3 Pinus taeda
AGGGGCACAACAATATTAATAAGGGATACAACTACAATAGTAATGGGGTAATCACTAGTATTATAGGGAACTAACAAACATCCTCAAATTTCTATTACACATCTTTTGGCATGTAACAAGGTTATTGGACTTGTACCTAATACATGGCTCTATTCTATAGAAGCTTCATCTTATTGTCCACTATGTGCATGAAATTGACTTAGAAATATTCTTCATGCTCCACTTTTATGGACATTCAAATATGACATGAACATCATCTCACTGATAAACCAGTGCAATAAATAAATAATACATGTGATCATTGAATTCATACACAATCTTTACATTTTCCAAGAGTGAAACTAGAAACTATATTGTACTTGTGTGACACGAGGTTAATTCCATCCATGTAATACCTCTTGTGAATTAATTTTAAAATGAATTTGATGATTTTATAAATTTGACATGTGGCTAAAAATCCAAACAATGATAAGTGATAGATGTTGTGTTATAATGGTTAGGTGTTATGGGTAATAGAATTATAGGAATTAGGCATAAGTTTTAAGCATTATAAAAGTTAAAATTGTATAATTTATGCGTCAGTAGTCCATTAGGGGAATTTTGAGGTCCAAAATGGGCCCCCTAAGAAAAATGTACAACCAAAATAAACTTTATAAGAACAAATAGGAATCAATATGATGATGTAAACCATGGGGGATGATTCATCATTTTTGGAATAAAAAAGTAAAAAATTTTAAAATTAATAAAATTATAAAACTACTTTTTCAACTTGTATTTTCAACTTGTCTCCCTAAGGTTTTACTCAAATTTCAAGAGGGAGTACTCGTTGGATGCAAAATTTGATTCCTCATCCAAGGAGTATGCACGTTGCATACTTTCAATGGACCCTACTACACTAAAAAGGACAAATACATGAAAAAACGTGATTGCAATCACGATTTTCATGTATTTCTCATTTTTCATGTAGCAGGGTTCATCGAAAGTATGGAACATGGGTACTCCTTGGATTAGGAATCAAATTCTACATCGAACAAGTGTTTTTGTTCGAGTTTCGAGTAAACACATAGGGAGATAAGTTGAAAATACAAGTTGATTTTTTCTTTTTGCTTTTTTCCCTCTAAAATTTGACGATGTAATATAATCTTATTTTATTATTTCCACTATTGTTTTATTTTATAATTTCCTTAGGAGGCCCATTTTAGACCTCAAAATTCCCCTAATGATGGGTGCTTTAAATTTTTAAGGTTTTAAAGATTAGTGATTATATGAATTGCATGTTATTTTAGGTGTTATAAATACCATGGCTCAAACTTTCTAATGCAATAAGATATAATAGTTCAAAGTTAAAATTATATGTATTAGGGGTTATAGGTGGTATCCTTAGAAACATTAAACATGCTTATATATATTTAATGGACTCTAAAACAATAAATGGACATTCCTTCCCAAATAATCAAGGGAAAACTTATCTATTCTATAAAGGGTTTTATGAAGTAAATTGGAAATAATGAGTATGATTACTTAAGAAATCAGCGAGGATAGTAGTTGATATAGTACTAGAATGCATTTTTATGTATGGATGGAAATATTTATAACATATTATTCATCAACTAACAAATGGTTGTCTCTTAAGGCAATGCCACAAGATAAAAAAAAAACAAGGAAAATATCTAAAACCTTATATAACACACTCTAGCACAACAACATCCTTTGAGTAAGCATTGGGCCTTGTCAATTACTCTTTGTCAAGGTTTAAGGTTGATGGAATCCATTGAGGGTGTAACTCAACTGAAGTTATCAAAAATACTAGTTACAATGCCCTCAAAAGCAATCCTACAACCAAGTTTAAGAAATCAATGGGAAAAAAGAGGTTAGCTTTATACCAAATAAGTGTGATATTATGGCATATGGATATTAGAATTATGGACAATATGGGTTAGGTTATTGGGGTTCTAATCCTTTTACATAATTAGTAATGATAAAGGTTATAAAGGTTTGGATTGGTCGGGGTTATATGAGTTAGAGGATATAGATATTATGTGTGGGTGTGAGTTAATGATGGTCACTTATGATATGTTATTGGTAGTAAAAATATTAAAGAACAACAATCTATTAAGTTGGATGGATTATTGAAGGTACTTCTACAATGAAATTGAATATGATACAAAAATATGAAATGTAGGAAAATGAATAGGACTTTTCAATATATCATTTTTGTTTATAGAAATTATGTATGACTATGTCAATTTGTGTCTTTTAGTGGAATTTTATTTTTCATGAAAATATATTTCATATGTTTCCATTAACGCTAAATTTATATACCTAAATGATGGAATTCAAGAAAAAATATTGGAGTAATAGATAAAATAATTTTGTTGTGCATGTCAAAATTGATCTCTCTCTCTCTCTCTCTCTCTCTCTCTCTCTCTCTCTCTCTCTCTCTCTCTCTCTCTCTCTCTCTCTCTCTCTCTCTCTCTTATATATATATATATAGATATTAATTTCAGTATATCCTTAGAATACAAGGCATATTTTATGTTATGTAAAAGGATATGAGTACTATCAAATTATTTTTATTTTTTTTACATTATAGATCTTAGTTTGTACTAATCTACAACAAGTCTTGGAAGGATGATGTTCAACATGTTGACATGGTGCTCAAACTATTGGAGGAATAGTTGTATGAAAAAACCTCCAAATGTTTCTTTGGGGTACAAGAGGTGAAATATTTGGGTCATATTGTATCTCATGATGGTGTTAAGGTAGATCCTAACAAAATTAAAGCCATCAAGGAATGGAAAATCCCCACAACCCTAAAGCATGTAAGAGAATTTCTTGGGTTGATAAGGTATTATCACAAGTTTAATAATAATTATGGGAAAATAACAGTAACTAAGTTCTTTGAACATCTTAAAAAGGCAATGTGCCAAGGTCTGGTTTTAGCTACTCCAGACTTTACGAAAACCTTTATGGTGGAATGTGATGCCTTAGGAAATGGAATTGGTGTTGTATCAATGCAAGAAGCAAGACCCATTTCTTTTGAAATTTGTCCAATCAAGGGAAGGTATTTATATAAACCAATTTATGAGAAGGAAATGTTGGCAAAACTACATGCCCTGAAGTAATGTCACCCTTACCTAATGGGATGACACTTCAAGGTAAAAATATGTTATGATAGTGTTAAATACTTTTGGAACAAATATTATCTTCAGAAGAGTAGAAAAAATGGGACACTTAGATGTTGGGTTATGACTTTTAAATCATCTACAAAAAAGGAAAGAAAAATTTTGTTGCAGATGCACTCTGAAGAAGGGACGAGGATGTGGAAGCATCACTCTATTTCATTTATATCATCCAAACTAATTGGATAATTGAAGCAAGGGAGGAATGGAGGAATGACGAAGAGGTGTGGATACTCATTCAAAAGTTTCAGCAAGATCCTTGTACATCTTATACATTTTCCTAGAAAAATGACTCATTATGGTACAAAGATCGCTTATATCTATGCAAGAATTCCCAGATCAAACAAAATATTCTTTTGCAATTACACACCTCTCCTTTAGGATAGCACTTAGTATTTTTTACAAACTTACCACGGGTTCAAGATGGAAATTTGTTGGGATGGCCTTAAATCTGATATTCAAAATTTTGTGGCAAAATTTTTGGTTTGCCAACAAAATAATGTTGAGACAATTAAGACCCCAAGTCTATTACAACCTTTAGCCACTCCAAGTCAGCATTGGGAGGAGGTCTTAATGGATTTTATCACAAGTTTACCCAAGTTTGAAGGAAAGAGTGTCATCGTGGTGGTAGTTGATACACTTACTAAGTATGCACACTTCTGTGCATTATATCATCCTTTTAAAGCCAATAGAATTGCTACTACATTTATGGAAACAATTCAAAAGTTACATGGAAACCCAGATATTACTGTAAGTGATAGAGATCCCATTTTCACTAATAACTTTTGGACGAAATTATTTTCTTGTCTTGATACTCAACTAACTCATAACTCATCTTATCATCCTCAATATGACGGGAAAATTGAGATAGTGAACAAATGTTTCGAAGGATATCTTCGTTTCTTTCTATATGATAAACAAACACAATGGATCAAGTTGTTACCTCTAGCTGAATAGTGGTATAACACTTCTTCCATACTACAACAAAAATGGCCCCATTTATGGAATGTTACGGATATCATCCACCATCCATCACATCAAATTTAAGAGAAAATTCTAAGGTGCAATCAATGGAAGAATACATCAAGAATAAACAACAAGTTATCTAACTCTTAAAGGATAACCTCACTCTAGCAAAAAATGGATTGAAACAACAAGAAGATCAACATCACAGTGAAAGAGGTTTTGACGTAGGTGACTAGGTATTATTATGGCTACAACCATACACATAAATGTCCCTCAAGAAAGTAAAGAAGGATAATAAATTATCACCCACATACTATGGTCCTTACAAGATGTTGAAAAAGATTGGTACTATGGCATACAAATCAGAGATGCTTGTATCTTCCTGAGTACACCCAATTTTACATGTTTTATTATTAAAGAAGGTTATTGATGACAAGTTCCTAGTTCAAACAATATTTCCAGAACTTGACGAGGAAGGAAAAATCATATTGGAGCTTGAAGCAGTCACAGAAAAAATAACTTTACATCTACGAAATCAATCAATTTTAGAGTCTTTGATTAAGTGGAAGAACTTACCTGTTGAAGATTCCACATGGGAGGATGAAAATTTTATACAAAAGCATCTAGAAATACTTAAGTATTGATGAACACACTTTTTTTGAAGGAGAGGGGCATGTTAGGTCCCTATAATACTAGTGTAGCACCCTTATTGTTATTGTTAGTGTAGCCACCTATTGTTATTGTTGTGCCCTTACATTGTTATTGTTATGTAGGCTCTGATTATATTGTGACCTCCTAAACTCCTATATATACCAAGGAGGTATTTTCATTTGAATCGTCCAGTAATTGTTCATTTATGTGACGTAAAAGGAGGTTTCCCCCTCAAAGAGTATTATTTTGAAGTCATCGATCTATTTTTTCTTCTATTTTGTGATCTGGTTACATAACATCATTTTCATCCAAGACAATGCCTTGGTCACTGCAAGGAGATAAAGATAAGAGAAAATCATGAAGATTTAGAAATGGTCTCTCATACAATTTCAATGGGATCAACTTAAATTTCATCAAAAAGATAATAAGGAGACAATTCACTAATTTAAGCTTGTCCCACTTCTGAGGAATTTATCTTAGTTTCTAAAATAAGACAACTTTTTTCCTCTTCATTTGTGATTTCTTCATTACCTGATTCATTGATAACCAAGATTTTATTATTTTCCCAAAAACAAATTTCATTGGGTGATGAAGATGAAAGAACATGAGAGATGTGACAATTTCCTCTTTTGAGGCTTGAGATTTTTCCTGAATCACACTTGAAAAAGAGACAAATGTTGTCATGATCAAATTGGGCATAATATTTGGCTTATTTGCAACATGTGGATCATTAGAATATTCATGTAGTTGATGAGCAATATTTGTTTCAACGTCATATTGTTCCATAGATAGGGAAACTAAACATTGAGGCCATTCCTTCAAATAATCCAAATCCATGTCTTTCAAAGGAAATATACAACAAAAATTGTCAAATAAATTTGAATATATTTCAAGTATTCATCCAGTTTAATTATAAGCTCATTGATCATTTTTCACAATGCCTCAAAATTAAATTCTCCAAAAGAAGATTGAAACTCATCAATGAAATGTTCCAATGAAAGGATAGATGTGGGTGGCAATGTTTCACACCATACTTTGATGAGACCTTCAAAGGTGAGAGTGAAAATTATGCATATGACACTTTCATGACGTACACCATTTTAGATATAACTTTTAAGAAATCAATAGATATGTTCAAATGTAGAAATCTAACCTTCACCATCAAAATTATTTTTTGACAAGAGATCAACTATCTCGATAGGAGTTCCAAAACCTACTTTTCCATAAAAAAAAACTACAAATATGGATTTGGGAAGAAGCCATTTTAAAATCAAAATTTAAGACATGGATTCCACATGGTCATTTTTTCATCTGGCCCTCCTTCTAGAGCCAAAATTGTTGATGGGGAGAAATTCACTGCCAATGGTAAGGGGATGTCCCCAGTATGATGTCCCAATCAAGCCTCACACAATTTGGAATAGGAGTCACATCTAATATGTGGGTCAATTTCCACCAGATTTATTTCTTTCTCTTGGGTATTGAATGAAGAGATGTTAATGTGAGGTGAGTGTAAAATATTGAAAGTATGAGAACAAATCAACCCAAAAATGATGAACTTGAAGTGCATGATGCAAGAATGTAACAGTACAACAATAAGACCAAGTACATCTCAAGAGGAGTTAGTTAGATAAATCCATCCAAGACACGCAACAGTAAAATAACACTAGAAACTAATTTCAAAGTAGCTCACAACTAGTGACTAGTGTAATGCATGGAATGAAAATGGAAATGTTCTTGAGAAAACATATGATCCACAAGCCATGTTGGCCCAAAAGTCACACTAAGAGGGAGAGTGAGTTAGTGTGAGGTCAATTTCACAATTTAGCAATATTTATCAACATTCATCCATATAGTAATGAACCATAATAATTATGTCATTAATTATATCAATGCATCATCACATTAGTAGCATGACAAGAGAAAACAACAACACCATAGAGCATCACGTCACAAGGAGACAATTTTTTTTAGGTAGAAACCCAAATGGGAGAAAACCACCAAATATTCTTCTTCTTAGTTTTCAATTATTTTACATCAATTTGTAGTTCCCAACTTGCAGGAGTCAACTACCCCCAAAATATGAAATCTACCACTTGTGGTGGGCCATAACCTGATTGAGGCTCGAAACTTGAAGATGCAAGATGCTTCTCACTATGTACTACAACGTGATTGAGGCTTCAACCTATAAATTGAGTAGGCTCCAACAAGATTAAAGGTCTAATCTTGACAAATGAGTACAATCCAACTTGCTCTACACTCCAACCTAATTGAGACTTCAACCTCCTTCATTTGCTTCCTTGTGGGCCACTGTTTCATCACATTTTCAATCTGCATCGACAATCATAGAATATGACTAACTCATACATAAAGTTATAAATTGCAATACATACCAATACTAACCATACAACCCACTACTACAACAATCATTGTCCATAAAATTTGACAACTACAATAATCTTTTTCCATGCACCTATCACACAACTTGAAACCATTGTCTCAACTATGATCACTGTCAATCCTTGTTGCAATTTTTCATATTTTTGTCCCAAAATTGTGCTCCAACCAAAACTGTAGTCTTATCATTCAAATATTTTCTCTAAACCTATTATCTTTATGTATCTAACATACCTGCAATATGCTCATAGACATTCCAAACATATATAATATCCTTTAGTCATCAATCATGAGCTAAAATACTATCAAACCTATCTAGGAGAACTCGTGTATGAGCCCTAACTTCCCAGGATCTTCTAGTTTCAATTTGGATAGAAAATGACTCCAAAAACCCACAAAAAGTAACAAAACATATAGTTAATTAATTATTTGACATCATCACAGTTTCAGGGTGCATTTTATAAAATGACTGAAAAGTAGCATTGTTTCTAGAAAATGACCATCGGATTCTAGTGCAGGGAATCAAAATTTTCTAACAATTCTATAGAATAGGAAAATATATTAAACAAATAAACTAACATATTTGTGTCACAAGTCGAAATTACAACCAGCCACATACTATTCCAATGAGTTACCAACTACACTCTTAGTGTGCATTGGTATACTAGGTGATCCTCATCTAATTATAGTGGGGTCACTATATTCAACGAATTCACCATTGACTCTTCATACCTCTATGGGTCCACATGGTTATACCATAATTGTTGTGCTCAAGCTTATCATCTATTAGGGACCATGACAGTAATAATATATGGCCTCGCCTTCATCCATGTTGACAATAATTTATGGCTTCGACCTCATCCTTGGGCTCATCTATAATGGAAATAGTATTGGTTATAATACTTCGTTATGGTGGCAACAATGCAATGGCCTCAGCACTGTCCATAGTGGAAATGGACATAGACACAAAACTTCTTTCTAGTAGCAACAATACAATGGCCTTAGATTCGCACTTAGCCTCATCAACAGTGGAAATGAACTTGATCAGAAAACTTCATTATAATATAAACAATGTAATAGCTTTGAATGTATCCTCGACCTCGTCCACAATGGCAAAAAACTCAGTCATAGAAATTCATTACATTGGTAACAATGTAACGACCTTGACTATAGGACTGGTGCAAATGCACTACATCAATATGCCATTCCACAAATCGACCAACCTTAGTCAAAATGATGGCAAAAACATATTCAATCAACCAGTCAAAAAAACCCGATCAACAAGTTTTGTTCTATCGGACTAATAGGATTCGAGGGTAGCTATTAAGATTCAAAATGAATCAGAAACTTTGTTGTGAATCATAACAATATAAGTCTCTAAACATGGTCACAAAAAACCTTAACAATGATATTTATTCACGTTTGTGTTCGTTCTATTCACACATCCATTGGGTTGTATATGTATATGTTTGGTAGACCCGAGCTATGAGGGAGGGTTGACCATACGTCTATGGTTTAAGGAGTTAAACCAATTGTTTTGCACTGATAATATTCATGATATGGACAAGTTTAATGTTAGACTAAGAGACTCGAAGCTTCTTAGCCCATACGATCTTGCCATGTGACTCTGACAGAAGGGTTATTGGACAACTCAAAATTCCATATTTTCCTGCCACGTGGAAACCTTTGGTGGCTCCACATTGGCGAGCTAATGTTATCCTGAAATGTGTGCATTGTGCTATGTGTCGAACACTAATAGGCCCATGTCATTATCCATTAATTTGCTTCTACGCGTCGTCAATCAATTGGTCATGTGGGACCAGTTAAACCTTGATCATCTTTCCTACTATCTAGTCATTGATCTATTGAGAACATGATGGACTGATATGAGAATTGCATGATATTTAACTATGTTAACTAGTGTGTGACTCTATGCTCTCATATCCATTTATCTACTTGTTCAAATGTGGATCCACTCCCAACTTGCATGATTTTTAACGGTTAAATACTTTGGGTTTGTCCATATAGTCTGGCCTTTAATTTTTTCCCCAAACTAATATTGATTTTTAAGAGGCCATAACTTCTCATCCAAGAGGATTTTTTCTATGTAGAATATATTTTTGGAAAGGCATTGAAGAGCACTACAAAACTATGCTATTTATAAGAGAATTTTAACATCTTAGCTTCATCAAAAACTCAAACAAATTCAAGCACCCACATCCTCATGTAATGATACCTTGTGAAAGATCAAGCTATCATACTACTACACAAAGTGACCTGTTTCTCTTTGATCATCAAGGATGGTATTGATTATGTTGTCCATACATCCCCTTTGACAATGATGACATCTTTTTTTCGTCAATGACAATACTATCAGCAACAATCTCCCCATTTTTATTGATGGCAACACCCTTAGATATTGATGGTCATTGGATGTTAAATAAAATCAAGGGCTCCAAGTAATGTGGTACAATCTCTCCTTGCTATAAAAACAAGTGCAATTCCTCCCATATTTCCTCGTAAAATAAATTTATGCAATCTCTCCCCTTTTGAAATCAATGGAAAACGGTCACATATATCTACAAAAAGCTAACATGTAGATGAACCTGTATGATTACCTATTCCTTAATGATCTTTTGGACTTGTCATACACCATTCTCTTGTCTTTCTAACTTATATTCTCCCCCTATGACCATGCTTCCACTATAGGTTCCCCCTAATACTATTCTTCTATTTCTTACTTATGATTGTTCTTATTCTCTCTCTGAGATGTTGTTGTACTCTCCCTGAGGTCATGCATTCTTTTTACAAGTGAGATATCACCATCAAAACATAGTCGATATACTTCCTTCATAATTTCTTCTTCAAGTTTTGGTTTAGAAATTTATGATCTTGAAGAGTCTTTATGCAAAAGATTAGATTGAAGAAATAAAACCTAATGGAGGTCCTCCTTAACCTCTTCTCCATCTTCCAACACTGATAGGGAATTTTCCCTTATTGTACCATCCAAGGCTAAGTTTGCAATTTCATGCTATATGGCCCTCATTGTGACATATGTGACATTCAAAATTAGTCTTCAACACTTGCGGATGTGGCTGGGGCATTCTTTTGATTTGGAGACATATCTCTATCTAGGCATCTAATCATATCCTCTATATATGACCATATCATTGGTGCAATAATCTTGCACTTTATGTCTAAACTTAGTACATGGGTAACAATAACCAAGAAACTTGATTTCATACCTTAGGAAGGAAGGAGATCTCGATCTTCTGAGGATGACTTTTGGAGGAGTCATGGTTCCTTGTTGTCCAACCTGAGCATGAGCCATATTTATCTATTCATTTTTGAAACATGTTCCATTAATCCCACTGGATGCTTTATGATTAACAATATTTATTGTTTTTCCTACATTAATTTTACTTGTGGATCCTTTCTATTGATTTGTTTCATTCAAATTCCTTTTGGAATTTCCTTGACCATCATTGAAATGAACCTACTTGACCTGATGTACTACTTTCTTTGGATATTCATGTGATCTACTACTTGATTTTATAAAAGTTTGATCAATATTCTTTGGACTTGATGAGCCATGGGGGCCATTTTTTTTTTTATTCCTCAACTTCTTAATAGCCAAGGCCCATCTCGATAAGTGGAAACCTATGCATGCTAAGAATATGATATAGAGAATCAGTGCTTTTGTTGAACTTTGAACTAAGCTACTACAATTTTTCTCTTAAGAGGACAACTTCCTCTTCCAATCTTTCCCAATTTTTTTCTTTCTCGTTCAGTTATTCAGAGAGGCATCATTGTATTATTTTTGCTTCTTCTAGTTCAAATTTGAGGGAAACAATATTGTCTTCATATGTACTATTTTCCTAGAAGTTCTAATTTCCCCTTCAAGATCCACTTCTTCTTCAAGTTCTTCAACCTCATCTGAATAGTTTTTTTATTTCTTTCTTCATCGGCCATGCTTGCACTGCTTTCACTATCCCTTTGTTCCTTTGAGTAAAAGTTCTTTGTCTTCTATATTTACTTCTTACTTTGAAATTTGGGTTTGAATTTGGATTCGTCGTCACTTTCATTCAACTTATCATACAAATAATTAGATGCATAGTAACCAATTACTCTACATTCAAAACATTTGAAAGGAAGCTTACCCTTGAATGTGTTGGTTCCTCTCTTGAGTTTTTGAAAAAAAATTGTTTCTTCTTCATCAAAATTAGAGTCTTCTTCATCATTTTGCTTATTTTATTCCTTTTCCACATTGAAAATTGCTTCCTTGACCCTTGAAATATCTTCTTTGATTCTCAAATAATATGCAGAAAGAGTTCCATGGAGTTGATCACTGCCTTCTTTTCAACTTCTATTAATTCTTCAAGGGTAGAGAATTTAGGGTTGAATCTTGATAGAAGTGATCTCAAGATTGTTTGAACTACATAACTATTAGGGACATCTTCACCAAGACCTACAATGGAGTTAGCTATGTTTTCCACATGTAGGAAATATGAAGCAATGTCATCATCATCTTCCATCTTAAAACTTTCAAATTGTCCTCTAAGAGCTTGTAATCATACTTATTTAATTTTCTTATCACCTTCATGATAGTTCTAAAGTTTATTGCATACCTCATGTGCTGACTTGCATTGCATCACTTTGACAAATTTTTACTTCCCAAATCCTCTTAGGATAGCATGCTTCACTTGTACATTATGTGTGAAAACTACCTTCTATACTACATCTATTGGAGTAGCATTGGGGACTTTATATTTTGTGTTCACAATTTCCCAAACTTCTACTTCTAAGGAGATAAGAGATGTCTTCATCCTTATCTTCCAGAATGCATAATTTGTTCCAAAAAACATGGAAGGGATTCCCCATTTCTCTGGTATTTTCCATTTTTTCTTGATGTTTTACCTTCTAGTAGTTAGCTCTTCTTGAAGGCACCTACGCTATCACCATTTGTTGGCCCAAAAGTCACACTGAGAGGGGGCAGTGAATTAGTGTGAGGTCAATTTCATAGTTTAACAATATTTCTTAACATTCATCCATATGGTAATGAACCATAAACATTATGTCATTAATTATATCATTGCATCTTCATATTAGTAGCATAACAAGAGTAAACAACAAGACATGAATGCATGAAATCACAAGGAGACAATTTTTTTTAGGTGGAAACCCAAATGGGAGAAAACCACTTAATCTTCTTCTACCCAGTTTTCAATTCCTTTAAATCAATTTTCAAGCCCCAACCTATGGGAGTCAATTACCCCCAAAATATGCAAGATGCCACTTGTGGTAGACGACAACCTAATTGAGCCACTGACCTCGAAGATGTAAAAAGTTGCTTACTGTAGGTTGCAACTTTATTGAGGCTCCAACCTCTAGATTGAGTAGGCTCTAACTTGATTGAGGCTCCAACCTTAGAAAATGAGTAGGCCCCAACATGATATAGGATCTAACCTCATTAAGGCTTCAACCTCCCTCCTTTGCTTCATTTTGGACCTCTATTTCATCACATTTTCAAACCAGATCCACAATCATAAAATATCATTGAGTCATACATAAAGCCTTGAACTGCAATACAGACTGATATTGACCATAGTAAACCTACTACTACAACAATCATTGGCCATGCAATCCAACAATTGCACTAAGCACTGTCCATGAAAATTTCACACAACCTGCAACCAATGTCTCAATTGTGATCATTATTAATCTTTGTTGTGGGATATCATATTGCTACCCCAAAACTTTGCTCCAACCAGAACTATAATCTAATAATTCAAATATTTTCTCAAAATTGTTATATTCATGTGTCTAAGATACCTACAATATGTTCATAGACCTTCCAAACATACACAATAGATTCTGGTCATTAGTCACGAGCCAAAACTATAAAACCTATCTAGCTGCATCTATCTCGGATTCTTGATTTCCAAACAACTTTTGATTTTCAATTTGGATAAATAATGACTCGGAAAACCACAAAAACTATAACAAGCCATATATTAAATTAAATGTTAGACATAATGATCATTTCATGGCATTCTACAAAATGATAGAAAATCGACATCGGTTCTATAAAATGACTACTAAATTCTAGCCCTAAACACCAGAATTTTCTAACAGTGCTACAGAATGGGTGAATATAGTAAAAAAATAAACTAACCTATTTGTGTTGTAGGTGAAACTTTTGACCACCCACATATTAGTCCAATGACTTACCAGTTGCACTCTCGGTGTTCCTTAGCATACTAGGTGATCCTCATTTGATTATACTGAATTCACCATATTCAATGAATGCCATGTTGACTCTTCAAACCTCTATGGGTCCATGTGGTTATACTCTACTTACTATGCTTAAGCTTGTCATCTCTTAAGGGCCATGGTGGCAATAGTATACGACATCGAAATCATCCATGGTGGAAACAATGTATGTCTTTGGCCTCTTCATCGGACTCTTCAAAAATGGAAATAAAGTTGGTTACAATACTCCAGTGGTAACAAAGCAATGGCCCTGGCCTCATCCTTGGCCTCATCCACAACGACAACAGAATTTTTCACAAAACTTAATTACAATATGAATAATGTAATGGCCTTGGCTTCGTCCTCAGTCTCGTCCATAGTGGCAATGAGATCAGTCATAGAACTTCATTACAATAGTAACACTGTAATGCCTTCATCTTCATCCTCAACCTCATCCATAGTGGCAACAAACTTGGTATCAAAACTTCATTATTGTGGCAACAATGTAATGGCCTTGACTATAGGACTGACACAAATATGCTACATCAATATGCCATTCCAGAACTCAACCAACCTTAATTAGAATGAAGGAAAAACCATAGTATTGAACCAACTAGTTAACAAAACTAGAACAACAAGTTTCACTCTTTCGGAGTAATAGGATTTGGTGGTAGCTCTTAAGATTCATAAAGAACAATTTTGTTTTGTGAACCAAAACAATATAAGTCTCTGAACTTGATTGCATGAAAACATAATAGTGAGAGTTATTCACCTTTTCAATCATTCTATTCTCAAATCCATGGGGTTATATATATATAATTTTGGTGGACCCATGCAATGGGGGACAACATACCATAGGCCCATGGTTCAAGGAGTTAAACCAATTGTTTTGCACCAATGCTATTCACGATATGACCAATTTTAATGTTGGACGAAGAGACTCAAAGCTTCTTAACCCATATGATCTTACCATATGATTATGACCGAAGGCCCACTGGTCACTCTTATGTTGATGTCATCATGATGTCATAGTGGGCACATGTCATTCCTTGATTAATCCATGTATTGTCCAATATTATGCCTATTGGACAACTCAAAATGCCATATTCACCTTCCATGTGGAAACCTCAGGTAGCATGACATCGGCAGGTTGATGTCATCTTGCCATATGTGCACTATGCCATGTATCGAACATTAATATGCCCTTATCACTGTCCATTAATTTATTGCCATGTATCATCAATCTATTGGTCCAATGGGATCGGTTAAACCTTGATCATCTTTCCTACCATCTTTTTGTTGATTTGTCTAGAGCATGGTGGATGGATCTGAGACTTACATGATCTTTAACTATTTTAATCAGTGTGCAACTTTGCACATTGGTGGCTATTGATCTACCCGTCCAAAGGTGGATCCTCTCCCAACTTGCATGATATATAATAATTAAATAATATGGGTTTGGGCATATAGTTTGGCCTTTAGTTTTTTCCCCAGACTAATATTGATTGTTAACAAGACATAACTTATTGTCCAGGAGGAGTTTTTCTAAGAGTAATGTACCTTTGGAATGGTATCGACGAGCACTATGAAACCATACTATTTGTAGGAGCATTTGAACATTTTAGCTTCATCGAAAACTAAAATAAATTCAAGCACCCATACCCTCATGTAATGATACCTTGTGAAAGTTCAAATTGTCATACTACTTCACAAAGCTATTTGGTACTCTTCGATCACTAAGGCTGGTCTTGCTGCTACTTTCCATATATCCCCCTTGACATCAATGACTACACTATGTGCAACAAGCCACAAATTAGTTCAACATATAGCTCATGTGAAAGCCAACACGCACACATAATAGAATTATGAAATAGCCATCACAACCATCATGAGAGTGCACAAGAATCTTGCTAAAAGTGAAGAGCTTCTCATTGATAAAGATGCAATTTCAAGTACATGTATGAAAAAATCATCAAAACCTGATAGTGGAAGGTGGGTTGCTCATACAATCTTCAACATAAGTCTACTAACCTCACTACAATTAAATCTCAAAAATACCATGGATAAGAGTGCTAAGATTCACCTAAGTTCTAATAGCCACCTAAAGTGCTAAAAAGTTCCTCAAGTGCTAAAAACTCTTTTCTAAGGGACAATGCTATATTTATACAAATCGGTAGCTCACTCTCCACCTTCAACATGATTATTCAACTACCTCATGACCTATTCAATTTCTAGTGACTTTTAATATTCTTATGGCTCTTACATGACTTTGGTATTTTCTATTTTCATGACAAAATAATACTAACAATATGAGAAAAGAAATATAATGGACTTTGGTGTTGTAGCTTGTAAGGAAGATATTGCATTTCAAAAGAGATCCTTTGATGTCTCATCGAAACCCTGGGGTAACCTTGTTGCCGGTTGAACTATCCAACTATTGTCACTAATTACTAAATCTTTGGACATGCTTAGAAGCTAATGGATACTATAGTGAACATCTATACATTAAAGGCCCCTTCTTTGGATTACTATTCCTTTACTAAATATTACTCTATATAATGACGGTGATTTATCCAATGGTCATTAAAAGAATATAAAAAATAATTCAAAAAATTACATATTGACAAATTCTATAAAAAAAAATTCTAAATCTTTACATTTTCCTACAAAGTTACCCAAAAATGTTACAATATATTTATTTAATATTTTAATATTTTAGTATTCTGAATAGTGAATAAATTTTAGTATTCTGAATAGTGAATAAATTTGTAACTACCGAAATTTCATTTTTAAATGTATAATTTATATAGAACGTCACTTTTAAATGTAAAGATGAAGACTATAAGGAAATCCCTTTATAAAATTTTCTATATAATTCAATAAAACCTGACTTAAATATTTATATATTTTATTTGAGATGTTAATGACTTAATTTGTTATTATTAATTAACATAAATTTACACCAAATATCGTTTAAAAATGTGAAGTGTGAAGGTGGTCAAGGAATATCTTTATAAAATTTTCAATTAAACCTACCTTAGATGGTGATGACTAAGAGGACAAACCGTTATTTCGGGGATTTTTTTATTTATAAAAGTTTCCAGATAATTTAATTAAAACTAATTAAAAAGGTGAAGTTGAAGGTTTTGGCTATGAGAAGTTATAAATTATAAATTAATTTATAATTTAATAATAGTGATTTAAAAAGGTGAAGGTTGAAGGTTTTGGCTATGAAAAAGTTATAAATTATAAATTAAATTTTAATTTTATAATAGTGTAGGTAAGATATGAAGATTTTTTTTTTTTTTAAGAAATGGTTAATTTTGTTACGCTAATTTGTTTAAATTTAAATTGTTTAATCTATAAGTTTAAATTATTTAATTTATAAAATTTAATTATTTGTGATTAATTTGTTTTTAGTGTTTAAATTATTTATATGGTTAAAAGTACATTTTAAAAAATAAAATAATTACAATTTTATTGGAATTATTTTACTTTACTGGTTGGAAAAACTATTTGATATCGTGTGTTTAGATATTATATATTTATATAAACATGTCAATTTGATTATAATTCTGGGTTGTTCTCCTTCTCATTTTCATGGTTAATATATTCATTACTATGGTTTGGTTTATGAGGGTTTGGTTTACGAGGGTGAACTTTGGTTTATGAGGGTTTGGTTTACGAAGGTGAACTGTTGATGGCAATGAATCTAGGTATTATGTTAGAGCTATTTGAGAGGTTGTATGAACATTCAAGTTATCTAGTCTCTTAACTGACTGTTTGTTAGTAAATTGAAGTTAATTAATAGAGACTTATCAAGTTATCTAGTCTCTTAACTGATTGTTTGTTAGTAAATTGAAGTTAATTAATAGAGACTTGCATTGATAAGGTAGTATTGAGTTTTGAGGATGTAATTTAATGGTTAAGTGAGGAAGTTTGGTCCTTACAAGTCCAGAAACCTGTCCAAAACAATTTCTTCCCTAAAAAAATGGCTTCCAAACCTATAAAAAAAGATAGAAACAAAGGGATCTGATTAATGAAGCAAAAAGTATAACGAAGGATAGTGCAAGGGTTCGCTCCATTATTGAAAGATATGGAAATGTGATCTGTGGATGTGAACGGTACAACAATTCTTCTTGTATCTTTAGTTATAGCATTTATACCTCTGGTTGAGGTGGGCAACCCGGGATGTAACATTTGTGATTGAATTTATTACATGTAACCAATTTCAATACATGTAATTTTGTTAACCGAGCATTGCCAGATATGATCAGTTAAAACCATAGTTACAGAAAATAAAAATAAAAATTGATAACATAAATTTCAATAAAAAAATAATTTGAAAATATCTCTTATAACTTAAAAAAAAAAAAAAAAATTTTAAATAAACTTTTTCCTCATTTATTTTAAATTCTTTACCCTTATTTCTCTATATTTTATTTTGTATATTTAAAATTTACTATCTCATCCGTATATATAATTTTAATAATTATATATAAATTTAAACACACCAAAATAAAAGACCATATATAAATATACTAGCAATTGTCCCAAAAGGTACAAAGAGAGGCCGATAGGATTATTAAATTGGAATTGTTGAATTTTTCTAGAAGAGTTAATTGGTTTGTGGAAAACTTTGTTTTATTGGACTGGATCATTGTGCAATTACTTTTCAGGAACACATTAAATGTCTTATTTCATTTTAGAGTAAGTTAATTACCCAAAATCAAGAGGTTAAGTTAATTACCCAAAATCAAGAAACCTCTATAGATGGCCAAGCATATACAAAGAATACATCTCGTTCATATGCAATACCAAATCCATCTTTTCTTTTCTCTGAGTAAAATTTCAAAAGCATGAACACATGCCATTTCATATGTACAATAAACCCAACTTCTGAAATTTGAATGCTTGGATGCATCCCATTCATATGCTACAGTAAACCCATATTTTCCTTAAATTTTAATCCATAAACACATCCATTCGTGAGCCATAACAGAACCACAAAAAACAAAACCCAGCCCTGCAATGCCAGAGCATTATCCCCATTCAAAAGCAAAGAAGTAGCAAATATAAGTACCAGTGTTCCACAGTCTTGACTCTGCAAACCAATCATTGCCATCTGAAAAATCAAGAAAATAAAGATGATGACCAGTTAAGGAAATGATAGTGACCGTTTTTCTAGCCTGCCTGGCCACATAAAGAAGAATGTCAACTTCAAAAGCTGCAACGTTGTCCGGGGCGGAACAAAATTGGACAACCCAATTCCAGAAATAGGATCTTCCTAAGATTTCCTGTGGCAATCTGATCAGAGTTTTTGCATAACAGGGCCGGGTACTTTATGCGCCCTCTACTTTATAAACCATATATCCTTTTCTCTGCCTTGATAAGAACAAGTAAGATATAAGGAATCCATCCTTCGTTTCTCCATGGGGCAGAGTACGTTCTTTGCGCCTTAAATTATCATGTTCATGTTCTCTGTTGGGTACATGTGAAAAGATTGTCATGGAGACATATAAACTAGCTCCTTAACTTCCCCTGTTCTGCTTCAGAATTCAGTAGCTGTGAAACGTTGACTTTTGCATTTTCTTAGAAAAATCAGCATGTAAAACCCACAACTTTCCAATCTAGATGGACTTCATATCCAGTACTTTTGATGGAGTTGTTAAGCAAAATGGATTTTGGACAGAAATCTTCAGTCTGAATCTTATCCCCATCAAAATTGAAGCCTACATCTTTGCCCCTTAATTTCTTTGCATCCATGCCTATGGTATTTGACATGATGCCTTCTCGTTAGTTGCAATCTTAGACAATTTGAAATGATGGCTTCTCGTTAGTTGCAGTCTCAGACAGCAGATGTCCAATATAGAGAGTCAAATTCAACTATGTCTTCAACTATGGAATCCAAGTAATTCTAGAAAATTCACATACAGTTTTCTGGCTGGATCACACTATGGCTCAGGACACATTTGCTCCCCTTCATCTTTAGTCAGTTTTTTTTCCCAAGTGTAAATTTGACCATAGAATTTCTCTGGAGAAGCTTATTATTTTCTGTATAAAACATGTTTCAGCTGTTAACTTGGTTAGTCATGTTTCTGATCTTTTAGCTTCAGAAACAATATAAAGAGGATATACTTCTGTGGAACAAAATAATACAAAGAGTTCTCTTTGTACAAGGAATACAATTCAGTCTGTAATTATACAGTTTTGTTGAAATATTTTGAGTTTTCAATTTTGATGTCTAGATGGAGATCCAAGCTTTGTCCTGTATCTGATATAAGAGGCTTTTTGATGCTGCTAATATTGGTCATTTTTTCCCTGTAGTTATTGAGGCTTTAACCAATACAGTGAACCGCTGTCCAAAAAAATTCCTTATAGCAATGCAGTTGTCATCTCAGTTGCTTGACTTCCATAAAGGTGTTTTCAGGTTCTGTGTTACTTTCTTAAACCCTTTTTCCGTATTTCAATCACTGAAGAAAAGAATTTATATGCATCTTCTACTTGTCACTTCTTGAAATGGAGGAAACTTTTGTCCCATTTCGAGGTATCAAGAATGACTTGAAAGGAAGGTTGCTGTGCTACAAGCAAGACTGGACTGGTGGCTTCACTGTAGGATACAGCTGCCTACATGACACACCCTGCAATTTATTGTCTCCATTTTGTGCTTATATCTTGATTTGAAGAGGATACTAAATATTGAAATACTTGAATTGCAATATGTGATTGTTTTGTTAGCCTCTTATGCTAGAAAAACTCTTTTTTCTGGAATTGGAATTTGAAAGTTATTATTTACTTGGACAGTTGTTTTGGTCTGCGTTCTAAACCCTTTGAAGCTTACAATCTAACAGCTACATGGGTTTAAAAATGAAGAGAAGACATTTCAATTTTCTGGTCACAGCACTTAACAAACTTGAGAATGGATTACTGATTCCAAAATACCTATATCGATAGACAAATTTGTTTGCACTCGCTAACTAAAGACTTTTTGTCACATTCAGAATCCTTGCTCCCACAACTTATATTTTCTTTGCATCAGCCATTCCCGTGATATCATTTGGAGAGAAACTGCACAGGAGTACAGGTAGGAATTGCAGCGATTTTGAGATTGTTGGCCCTTCACATAACTACAAACCTATCGGGACAATTTTGTTTAAGAAATGTTTGGACCAGTTTAATTAATTAAGCGCGAGACTAAATAAAATTCCGCAACCTGAAATTTAGTATCTAAATTTGGTTCTTGCAGGTGGCATCCTGACTGGAGCTCAGACCTTGGTTTCCACTGCCATCTGTGGAATCGTACATTGAGGTCAACCGTTGCTAATTCTTGGAGTGGCTGAGCCAACTGTAATAATGTATACATTCATGTATAATTTTGCCAAAGGCAGAGCAGATTTGGGCCCAAAATTGTTGTTGGCTTGGGCATCGTGGTATAGAATCTAGATCTCCCTGTAGACCTTTGTTATGTCAAACAAGATGATGAATCATGTTTGATGGCTATAAACTTATCTTGCCAAGCTTTTCAGGGGTCAACTGTCAGTTCATGTGTATTATATGTATTTTTTACTAGATAACTTCTCCGCTCTTTGGTGTGCAGGGTATGTGTCTGGACATCATTCTTGTTGATCTTGTTTGCAATCCTGGGTGCATGCTCAATTATTAACAGATTTACCCGCATAGCTGGTGAACTTTTTGGTATGCTGATTGCGATGCTCTTCATGCAACAGGCAATAACTGTAAGGTTCTATGGATATTGCAGATTACAGAATGTTCTATTCCTATCAATCTTAAGAATAACACAGTTCAGAGTCTAGCATACATACAAACGCTTATAAATTTTTAATAACATACTTCCATTTTCATGTGTGAAGAATTCAATAACTTGGAAATATAATTGCTGTCAATTCTAAATCCAAGGCTTACAGATTGAGAAAACTGAGAAAAAAGCCCTGATAATATGTTTCTACAGTGGCTTGGGAGAATATATTTAATAAGATCCGAAACGTGAATTATAGATTAGCTGAAACATTCCAACCCTTCAATATTAGAATACAGTAAAGAAAGATCAAGACTAACTTTGGAAGATAACTGATGAAGTGCATTAAACTACCTGCTACAGGGTGCTGTGGATGAATTCCGTATTCCTCACGGGGAAGATCCAAATCTTGCTCAGTTCCAACCTTCATGGCGTTTTGGAAATGGGATGTTTGCACTAGTTCTCACATTTGCGCTCCTTTTCACTGGGCTAACGAGCAAAGCACGATCTTGGCGTTATGGGATAGGTATACATAAAAGAACCAGAGTTATGGAACAGGTATACATAAAATAACCAAAGAAACGATTAAGTGAAATAAAAGAATAGGAAAAATAAGTAAAAATATTTTAGGAGTAACATAAAAGAATTGGAAAAAGCAGTAAAAATATCTTGCCATGTTACTGAGTGTATAGTAAAATTTTGAGGTGAAAATAAGGCAACTCAATCGATATTTGAAAAAAGCAATCAGATTTCAAATCAACAGTTGAAAGTGTGTCACTGATCCAAGGTAAAAGTGTTAAACTAAAAAATTGATGCATAGAAAGCCTTATCGGACTAATTATAAATAAATTTATATATATATATAAATAGATATAATTTTAATTATATATCTTTATTTTATGTGTACCGCTGATTAACCTTACTTTTGAAAATATTTTTTTTTATCAAATATCGTTAGAAAAACTTTCTCGAATGATGGGTTACTTCGTTACGAGTATTCGATGGGTTACTTCGTTAAGTGTCCAGCCAATAAAAACTTTGACCGTATCAAATTCGAATTTGTCGTATTAATGGTCGAACTTAACCGATTTAGCGAATTTTCGAATCATTCAGCGAATTTTCGAATTATTCAGGCCAATTCGGCCTAACTTGGTAACTATGGTGTATTCATTATGCCCAACTGCTTAAATCGTGTCAGTGTCGCAATGCTCTTCAACGTCTCTGGACATACATTCAAAATACATACACAATCGTTTCTACATGATTTCTCATAAAGACACACGATATTACTTCCATATCCAACTTCAATCAATTCATCCCCTGAATGAATGCTCGAACCACGGACTTACCTTTTTCCTTCTGCATGCTTTCTTGTATTTCGTTGTTGGCTGGTCCAACGACCTCCAATTGCGGAATGAATTGTCCATATGCCACCTGGAAGGCCGCTCTCGTCCATCATTCCACTATCCTCCATGAAAAGACTCGTCCAACACAGAGGGAAACGACCACCCTATTTAAGAGACGCAAAACAAAATCCAACCATTCCAGAATGGTTACTCAAACCAAAAGCCAACCATTCCAGAACGGTTGCACCACGACTAACTTGGCAGCAACATAATGGTAAGAAGTCTGATAGTTATGTTGTAGAATCCAATGATTGAAGAGTTTTCAATCGTCCAACCTTCGATCCAACGCTGAATACTTATACACAGTGGCAGTTTGGGAATTGTTCTCAAAGAGGGACGCCACGCCATACCCCGTAAATATATAATATTTCAAATTTAATTATTAGTTTTTAATATATCACTAAAATTATAGAATTAAAATTTATTTATTATTTTTAAAATATTAGAAATTAATTTAATAATTTTAATAAGATAAAATTTATTTATTATTTTTAAAATATTAGAAATTAATTTATAATTTTAATTAAGAGATCATATAGAATTAAATTATTTTTGAAGTTTTTTATAAATTATTATTTATTTTCCTTTTTCTTAAATAGTTAAAATTATCAAAAGTTTTTTAAATATTTTATTTAATTTCAAAATGTGTTTTTAAAAATATTGTTTTGGCTTATTAATACTACATGTCAAAAAAATCATAACTCAATTTATATGACATTTATTTTAATGAATCGATTTAATTAGAGGAATAAAAAGAACATAATTACCTTGAAGATAGATATCAACCATTATTTTTTTTCCTCATAAAAAATATTATAATTTTCATTCATTATGGAAATGATCCAAAATTACATTTTGTAGATACACCCAAGGGTGTATTCATGTTGAATTATACATTTGTTTAGTAAGCTGGCAAAGCTTCATTTTTCAAAAAATCTTTGACTGTTGGAGGAATAATTCAGATTTGTATATCAGTGTATAGTAGGATCTATTGAAACACTGCATTACATTCTCTATATAATTGTGTCTATAATGATCCTCAAAAATAAAATTGGAAATTCAGAAAATACTGAAAGTAAAAATAGTTCATTCTTGCCTTTCCAAGGGATCTATGAAAGGCTTGTGATAATACTCATTTCTATTGCCATCACCTTGTTCTAGAATTTTCCATATATATTTTTACAATGATATGTCATCCTCTAATAATTGGTTCACAATCTGTTTGTGTTCCATGTAGATATGATAAAAGGAGGTGTAAGTGAAGTTTTTTTTATTCTTATAGTATCATCAACATGAGGACCAAGAAATTTATTTTTGCATATTTTTGAGTGGGAGTGCTTAGTTTTGAAATCTCGAGCTTTGAGTGTCCATGTACCTACATTATTATCATCAGCAAGAGGAGTGAGAAGTATTTTTTTGCATAATTTTGAGCAGGAGTGCATAGTTTGAAATTTTGAGCCCCAAGTGTCCATGTACCTGCATTAACTACGTCTACACTAAGAAGTCAGAGCGGTCTTGTCCACCATATGCATTAACTACGTCAATTACAATGAGTTGTGACACCTAAGGAATGGGAACAATGGAGTTACCAGAAAATCAAAATTCATGCATCACCATACATATGCCTTTGAATGATCATAATAACATGCTATATAATATTTTCCATCACCATATCATGTGCGACCATGCACTAAGGCCTAATGATTGGCTTAGTGCATGGTCGTTAATTATTTCCTTCATCTTCTAGGTTGTTGCAAAAGGACCAACCCTTCATGCAGTTCAAAGGAACTTGGAGAGTTTGACTCGCTAGGTTCCCATGGCAGCCATAGAAGGTCTCCCTGAGGCCATTCAAAGACGAGTGGTAAGAGTACTACGGGAGTGGGTGCGGATCTTCCAACGGGTGGCCAATGCCATCGTCTTTTTATGTGACACTCATCCAGGGCAGGGGCCATAGACTTAGATTAGATGACTAATCTTTTTATGGACATGATAGGGCTTAAGCCCTAGTTTTGTAGGACATTTGTCCACATTTTGTAACATTTTGGACATATTATTCCTATCTATATACAAATGGTTTCATGATGATTTGATCATATATAAAGATGATTTTATGATATTTTTTGTTTTAACGTGATGAATGATTAATGTGCTAATCTAATGCTTGATTAGCTATAGAATCAACAAGTGAATTTTTTGATTGTGGAATATGAATAAAGGTAATAAAATTAAATGATCTTTGTAATAATTTCACTCTCAGAAATTGGCGATGTAATAAAGGATCTCCTACACGATATATGTTATTTAACTGAGACACCACCAGTTGCGAATCCAAATAAACCAGTGATGATTCAATACTAAAAGATATTGCTTTAGATAGTAAATTAATGACAACAATGCATTCAACCATATTATTGGAATCATAACCAATACATATACCTCTTGAAACTAACAACTGACCAAATGGATAATATATTACCCAAGCGATGGAAAATAAGTTCCGAGTATGTATACTAGCACCATCGATGAATCCTAGATACACCAGATCACCCATTGAAACCTGTCAAAGCAAATCAAAAATACTAATATCACTACAAGACCCATAGACAAAAACAAAAAAATATGTACAATATTTCAAAAACAAAGCAAATGCAAGGAAACATCCCAGGAATAATACTTCTTAAGATAAAGCCCATTTTTGGGCTTTGGCAATATGTTTCCATCAAAGTCAACTAACTCATATGCACCTTTCTTCAAGACCCTTTTGATGATAAAAGGACTGTACCACATGGGTTTGAACTTGCCTACCCCCAAGGTGTCCTTATCTTGGTCATAGACAAGGACAAGGTCACCTTCAGAGAAAACCCTAGGACGCACAGTCTTGTCATATTGGGCCTTTATTCTCTTTTTATGAGCTTCATTCATTATGGTTGCATCCCGATGCCGCCCATCGATATGTTCCAAATGAATAAGAAATTCTTCAAGACTGGAGGTGTCTAGAAGAAGTTGAACTACTAATTTAAGAGATGGGATCTCACATTCCACAAGGAATATTGATTCCAAACCATAAACTGGTTGAAAAGCAATAAAACATGTGGCGGTCTTGACAGACATCTGGTATACCCAAAGCGCAAGATATAACATGATGTGCCAATTGGATTTAGCCTTATTGGTTTTCCTTTCTAGGATAGTTTTGAGGGATTTTTTTTATAGCTTTAACCTGTCCATTAGCTCGATTTGGTTGAATAGGAAAAGAGTTGATGTCTCACCATCGCTATTGAAAGTAGGCATAGCTTCAACCCACTTCATAAAGCAGTCTAATGCTATGATAATGTACTTGTGACCCTTAGCCAAAGTCAAGTTACAAGTCATAAAATCAATACCCCACTTAGTGAAAGGACCGACAGTGATGATAGGGAGAAGTGGACTTGGGTGAGCACACATTTTATAAGTGTATACCTGACAAGGATGGCACTTCTTGACTGTTTCAATGCAATCTTTGAAAATCAAGGGCCAAAAATAGCCTGCACGTAAGATTTTTAGGGTTGTAGCAAGCATAGATAGATGACCTCCACAAGCTCCATTGTGTCATTCATTTAGAAAAGAATCAGCTTCTTCTAGGGTTAAACAATGCCTAAGGATTGAATCAATCTCACCACGATACAAAGTGTCACCAATAATAATATAAATTTTAGCTAGGTGACACAATTTTCTATGTTCATCCTTCGAAAAAGTTTGAGGGAACTTCGAAGTCTGGAGATATACTATGATGTCTCCATACCAAGGATCTTGTGAAGAGATTAGGAAGAGGGTTCATTGGGAAATGATTCTTCATAAAAAATATCCTCTTCAGAAGGAAAATCTGAAATCAATTCTGCAAATACTAAATTTTTTTAAGACTTAGATATCATAAATTTGAGATCAAATTCCTGTAAGATGACAATCCATTTATTATACTTGCCCCCAATCACTTGCCTACTGAGGAAAAACTGAAAATGTTTGACATCGACCAACACAAATTTTCTTCTAAGAAAAATGTAAAGGCAGAGCCGTTGGATAGCATAAACTGCTGCCAAAGCCAATTTCTCTATATGAGAATACCTAAGTTCATGACTAACTAAGCCTTGACTCAGATAATAAATCACATTCTCTCTAAGAACATCGTCTTCCTGACCATACCAATGGTTGATTATGATGTAGTGAGATACAAGAGGAAATCCTTGCTATAATCGGGTGGACTCAAAAGAGGAGCAGAGGTCAATGCCTTTTTTAAAGCATCGAAGGAATGCTGAGTGAAATCATCCCAAACAAATGAACCTCCTTTCTTCAGTATTCACATAAATCCTTTCATAATCTCGATATAATTTATAATAAATCTCCTTAAGAAACTGGATTTTCCTTGGAGACTATGAAGTTGATGAACATTTGACAGGGTTGGCAACTAAAGTATTGCCTCAACCTTGAAGGGATCAACACTAATCCCTTCATTGGACACAATGAATCCAAATAACGGACCGATGTGACAACGAAAAGGCATTTATTACGGTTCAAAAATATCTTATAGTGATGACATCTTTCAAAAACCAAACAAATGTGTTTTGGATGATCCATTCTTTTTCAGGAACGAGCAGCCAGGTCATCCAAATATGCCTTTATTATGTTCTTGATGTCGTGGAAAGCATAAGACATGGCCCACTGAAAAGTAGCTCCAACATGTTTGAGGAAAATAAATGTTGTCTTGTGTTGCTCTTCAGGACAGATAGTTATTTCATTATATCTCGAGAAATCGTCCATGAAGGAAAATACCTCATTTCTAACACTCTCATCAATGATCTAATTGATAGATGGAGTGGAGAAATTATCTATAGGAAAAGCCTTATTCAAATACATAAATTCGATGCATACTCGTATCGTTCCTTTCTTTTTGTCAACAAGGACTGGATTTGAGACCCATTCAGTTAAAGGAATGGGGTATATGTAACCCACCTTAAGCAAATTTTCAACCACATCTTTAAGAGCTGTGGCTTTCCTAGGATTTAAGGATTTATCGTCAAATATTTTGTCATATAGAATTAGTATTTTTGTATGTCTTGATCTCATGTTGAACTATGGATGGATTGATTCCAAGAATTTCTTCATAAGACCAGGTAAACACATCTCGAAAACCCTTAAAGAGGTCAGTATAAATCTTGATTTATTCAAGGGAACATGCAGCTCCGATGAAGACATTCTCGATGATATTGGGATTCCTGGAAATGTTCACTGGAATGGTTTTCGAGATATTAGACATATTACCTTTGGAAAAATCTAAGATGGGGCCAAAGGATTTAGAATTTTATGAACACTTCAAGTTGAAGAAGGATCGAACAAATTTGATTCAACTTCATGCAAATCAAGGAGAAAATATGACTGATGATGCAAATCATCCCACGGGTTTTCTGCACTATTCATTGCTTCTAAAATTGCCTCTTCAAATGGTAAGACAATGTCAAGGCAATCCATAATTGTACTAGATTCAATAGTACATACTCAGACCACATCACCATCCAAATCCTCCGACGGGGGAGGAATGGGGTTAGAATCCATAGAATTCACAATAGATTGGTATGTGATTTCTACTACACATATAGGATATGCCATTCCACCTACTTTCCCCTCTTCTAATGTGGCAGTGGGGGGGGTAAGTGCCAAGGATTAGAAAAATAATGAGTTCTAAATGAACCTTTTCGAGGAGTGATCCTGGAGGAAGAAATGGAATTAATATGAGCGATAGGAGGAGGAAGATCATAAGTACCCATAAACGAGGAATACATTCAAAGTCCCAAATTCTCGTTAGGCTGCTTGGTATTCTTCACCAAGGGGATGGTAGAGTCAGAGGATGCATTGGGATCATTAGGAGAATAATCCATTTGATCAATTGTAACAATTCTCCCTCCATGACGGAAGCATAGGATGTGAAATAATGATGAAGCAAAGTCATCCATTGTGTAAACCCAATTTTGACCCAATAAAATATTATAATCAAGGTTGGCATCAACTATCTTTACCTCGACATTGATAACCTTGCCCCCAACACAGAAGGGAAAGGTTGGAATAATACCATGAGAACTATGAGAATGACCATCAAATGCAATAAGGAGGGTAGGGGAAGGAACAAATTCCAAGGGCCCGATAGCCTCCCAACATGACATCGACATGACACACGTGGAATCCCCTTCATCAAATACAGTTCAAATGATAATCTTCTTTCGATATGTAGATTTAATATGGAAATCCATATGATGAGGAAGCCTATTCTTAATAATTGACATATCAAATGTAATAACGCGATATTTCTTCAGATCTACTGCTCCGATTGCAGCAAGAAATGCGCTCGTTTTTGCAGGACACGATTGGAGTACCTCTAATGCTGACATCACATAGGGGATCTGAGCCAAATCTTTGAGAATAGTTCGACATTCGAGGTATAGACTCAATTGCGGGCCTCTCGATATGGAGTGGCTCTGGGATGCCAGAAGAATCCCTAGCCTTAGAAGGTTCTGGATCACCATAATAATGTGATCTTGTAGCAAGATCAACATGAGACCTAACCATATATACATTTGATGTGGATTCCCCATCCCGGTTGTCCCCTGTGGGGGTTCCAGTACTAGCATTAGCGCCAGCAAGAATTTTCTTCCCTTGGGGAAAAGGCTTGGTCAGAACAGCATGGGAAGTTGAAGAACCCTGTTGAGATAACGAGCACTGAGAATCCTAAATCTTAGGGAAAAAATGATTAATATGATCCCCATTGCGTAACTTTCATGGGAATTTCACTTTCTTTTTCAATTCCTTTTTTCCCTCTCTAGTATCATTACTAGGCTTGTTCGCATTTCCCTTCCCAACCTTATCTTTCTTCTTACCACATCCCTTATTATTCCCATCAGATCATTAGTTTGATTTGGGATTTGAATATTGGACAACATTAAATGCTAAATAATGGGAAGGAATAGACACTAATGACATAACATGCACCAGAGAAGTAGATTGTAAAGACAACAACTGCAATTGATTCAATAGGTTAGACGTAGTACTATCGATTGACCCTATAATTACGTTGGCATGGGTTCCTGGCTTAGGTTTGGCTAGATCGATCTTTGATCAAGGAGCATCAGGCAAAATATTGTAAAGGACTCCATACTGAGAATAGATGATTTCTAATTGTTGGGTTCGGAAGATGGTTTGTTCTTCAAAGAGCACTCTCGAGAGTGACACATCCTTAGAAATCACCGACTGCAATGATTTCAAAAACCATTCCAGAAGAAACTAATCAGGGATATATGCCTTTATTAGCCTCTTCCTTCTACACCACTCTTGGATGTGGTCAGAAATATGATTTTCCTTGTCTTGTTCAAAATTGGCTAGAAGCTCAGTTCCAACATCATATCAAACATGCAATTGAAAATGATTTAGAAACAAGTAGCCAATGTGCCAAACATAGAAAAGGTACCCACTCTAATCTAAATATACCACTTTGTAGCGTTTATGGTTAGGGTGCATTGAAATAATCTCAACATGATTGAATCATTGATCAAGGAGTTAGATGAGCACCACAAATGGAACATGGTTATATGATCAGTTGGATCCTCTCCAAAATTCCCTTTGAATTTCTGAATATCATATTGAAGTTTTGTGGGGACAAGAGGCCAAACCGGATTGTTGCAGATCAGATTATTTTTCAATTTCGAAAGATATGGCAAATTCAAAGTTGCTAGGAACGGTAAGCGCGGAGGAAAAAGAGAATTCCACCCACCAAGATTAGAATTCCAACATTAGAAAAAGAGTATCATGGATTTAGAGAGGCACCAGGTTTCCCCGAGTTAATCATAGAAGGACCTTAACCATAAGGAAATCCTTATGTCCCAAAATTATTTGGAGGGTATCCACCCCATGTCATAGGGTAACCATACATAGGATAGTTTCCTCCTAGCAGAACATTGAAAGAAGGGGAAAGCCCTTGATAATGATTCGGTGCAGTAGCAAGCAGAGCAAAGACTTGTGAGGTCTAGACAGAAGGGAAGGGAATACTCCCATGTTGAGAAAATAGATGGGACACCTTCCCATCCCCCAAACCACTAACGGAAGAATTTGGCCATCCTTGATTTCCTTGGAAAGGATTAACATTATGAGCCTATCCATAGAAAGGTACCGATCCTAAGTTCAAATATGATTTGGAAGAAGGAATATGACCACTTCCAAAAGTGAAACCCTGAAAATAGGTTGAACCAATTATCATAGAAGTTAATGATGTGGAAACAAAAAATGGGAAGGTTGAAGGAACTGAATGAATCCCACTGGATGACATCGCGAAAGGATAGGCACGAGTGAAAGAGGGGGGGAGGTTGGATACCCCCACTTGAACTTGTAATGGAGGTAGAGCCAAAAACTATTGTGCTAGGCATAATAGTATAGATAGGAATATTACCCCCTCCTACAACTAAAGGAAGGGTTTGCACACTAGAAGTATTAGTAGCCATACTTACGTCACTAACATTCCCCATTGGAAAAAAAGAAGGAGAGTGAACAAGGCTTTCCGGTCTGTGAGTTGAGGTACCCACGTATTCCACAATGTAAGGAATATGGAAGGAAGAGGTCTTGAAGGGGTCACGGGGGACTCAGGGACTCATGGGCGTCTTCAATATCAACCTCATCTTCTAATTTGAAGAGCACCCTATCAACGACCAGAGTGTTTCTGTCCAAATTATGAACTGAACTAGGTTCACACTGTGAAATGAGAGCACATGGAGAAATATTAATCTCTGATGTGTCAACTGCTACTGGTTTAAAATCACCAGAAGAATTGCTCCTACACCTTCTAGATGAAGGCTCGACACTCATAGGTGAAATCCCATGAAGCCTCATAGACTGACGAACCGATCGATCAACCACTTTTAAATATTAAGAGAACTTTTTAAAGACTCAAAAATAAAAACTTATGGAAATCTAGAAGAAAAAACAACTCACTAAAAGGTCCCTAAAGATACAACCAAACAAGTAGCTTCCAGGTATTTCTACTTCGGTTGATTAGGACCAAACACAAAAATACAAGAAAACGAATAGAAGGAGTTTCTGAAGATAGTTTGGGATAATTACATCCCAAGCCTACCAGCAAAGGTATTGGAAATAGTTACACTGACCTCTAGACAATAGCCTTTGCTAGTGCACGTACCCGAGCTTCGTAATGGCACCCTCCAAAAGTACTATGAAAGTGATGCAACATCTATCTTAGGTGCCATAGGCATTCCCCCCCGCAATCACCTGTGTAGTCCCTAGGATAGGAAACTAAGGTCACCAACTCATAAACAGAGGTTGGGTGGAATAGTCATGGGCACGAGATCCAACAAGTAGGAGAGGGGGTATCTCTCTTTCCCTATCTTCACTCATCCTCATGCTTGACTCCTATGTTAGAGGAACTTTCCTGGAAAACCTAACGATACTGATTGCACTCTTTAATCAACTTCTATGTTTTGGTTTAGAGTGGCTTTGGAAATTTCACTCTCCACACACCTATTTCAAGGCCCTAAATGCCCTAGACTAATTGATGTATCTATGACAAAAACAAAATCTATTTAATTTTAAATTAAGCGCTTTATTTTAATGGTTGTAATTTAGGTCACGGGTAGAGGAAGTGAAACTTGTGATGTTCTAACACAAAAGAAACCAATAGAAAACTAGGCTACATGAAAATGCAACTTCTTTTTCTTCACTGAAAAGTGATCTCTACAAGGTTATACGAGAAATATATGAAAGAAAAACTCTTTTCTTTTTCCTTTAAACACACTCACACATTTAGCATCTATCGAAAGAGACTAAAATGCCTAAAATGAAAACTACTTTAATCCATACTAAAGTTCCAAAATGCAAGATTCTATGGAATGCTCTAAATAAACAAATGTGTTCTTTCAAAGTCCAAAAGCAAAAATTTGATAAATAGGGAGAAATAAATATCCAAGAAAAGATCTCCCAAATGAAGAAGATTTCAACCTCAAACAACTAATTGCACACTTGTTGAAAAGCCAAAAAGACAAAAAAAACTAAAAAACAAAGAAAGGAAAGGCCAAAAGCAAATGTTTTTTTCTCTTTTTATTTTTAAGGACTTATGACAAGAGTTTCAAGAAGGCAAAGCAATAAATAACTTTAAGATCAAATCAAGCGAAAATACTCCAAACTGAACAAGCCATAAACAATAACCAAGATGCTAATACTAAAGTGAATAAGAGACCAAAACACTTGAACAAATTGATTTGAAAGATACATAAAAGATTAAGAAAGACAGAAAGATTTCAGAGAACTAAAATCTTTAACTGAACCAAAATTGCAAAGACCCTTCTCAAATAATAAAAATGAAACCAAATGAATCAACTTCAAGAATCCAAAGCGAAGTAATGAAAATATTGGATTATAAGCAACTTAAGAACCAACTCACAGTCCCAAAAGGATAGAACAGTCAGACACTTCACAAAGAAGGTATGAAAGCCAAACTTTGATTACAAAAACTTCGAAAAATGAAAACCCTAGGTTACAAAATCTATTTGCAAAAATAGATAAAGAAATCGACACCAGAAAGAAACAAGACCATTCCAGACTGTAGATGACTTTAAGAAAGCATAAAAAACTAGGCTACACCCTTGACTGAAGGCAAAACTTGAAAAATTAAAAAATGACCAAATATACGCGACTGTGTAATAACAGGGCCGCGTATACACATGACTATTTCCAAATAAACTAGCGTATATGTTGGTTTCTTTGGTGGAAACCGCATATGTACGCTTTCATGTACAACAAAAATAGTGTATATATAGAAAAACAGGGAAAGACAAAAAATACAGACCTGATCCAAAAGATCAGGTTAATTTCCCAGACTACAAATGGGTCAACAATACTAGAAAAATCAAGAAACAAGAAATACAAGCCTAGATCAAAGGAAAAACAACCCTTCTAGGAAATACATGAATGTATTCCTCCAGCGTAGTCGCCAGTTCTATTGGTGGGAAAAACTTCCCTAAGGCAAGGGTTGACAACCTCAATAGATCAAAGGCAAACAATCAACAAGAAGCATATGTTCAAGCAAGTGAACTATACAAACTACCAATGTTGGGTTTTAGAGGAATACCCATAGGTCCTACATTTGATGTCGATCCAGTAGGGTCCAAACCCTCTGCTTTGTCCCAAGCGAGCAAACTTGAAACACAATTCAGAGAAGCATATACATAATAAATAGTTCAAAGTGCATGCATAATAAACATGTTATATCATCAAGCATGAACATATAAATCAAGACATATTACACATGAATCATAAAAACACGATAGCATAACATATCAAAAACTAGATAGAGCTTCTTTTTTTATATCAGCAAAGATTAATGGAGAGATAAAACCTGATCTAACTGCGAAACCGACGAAACCTTCCTATGGATCTGTGCAGCCCAAGCCTCAAATATCACCTCTCAAGAAAGTGCAAAAGGATTCCATATAATGAAGGATGATCATCTATGAAAGGAAACAAGGGTTTCCTATGACTGGGAGTGTGGAAGGGACAGGGAAAATCAGACTTGATTTGGGGACTGAAAACACTATAATGTCGATGTCCTATCTCCTTCATGTTGTTAGGCCTTCGCACGAGGTGTATAAATACCACCACAAATTAGTTGATTCAATTAGGCCACAGGTTCTTGTAGGTGGGTTTTTAGTGAAACCTGTAAACCCCACCCAAAAAATAGGATATTATTTTATTTTTTCATATTTGAAATAATATATGGGGGTTTTGTATTATGGTACTCGCGTGTGTACACACTTTTTAAAGGGTAGAGTCGTGTATGGAATTCAAAATATTATTTTTTAATAAATAATCAAGTATGTATGGGAAAGGGATTCCTAAGGCCATATCAAAGCATCAGAACTATAGGAGTGTTGAATGATGTTATAACACCTATACTTTTCCCATAGGCTTCCATGGAGATGGCAGACCCACAAGATCCTCGTATGTTACAATGGGTTTAATTAATGGCCCACCACAGAGGTGGTGATGGTCCAGTGATCAGATACACTCCTATGTTTTTCAGATGGTTGAGTTGCCAACTCATCATGATTAAGGATTACCCATATGGGGGTATGGATTTTATAGGTGATCCAAATATCCCTCCTCTTGCAGGAATGAAATTGGGTGATATAGGTAAAAACTCTCTTTGTTTGTTTTGTATTTTTTCAATTTTTGTTTTTTGTTTTGTTTTTAAATTACATCCAAGACGAAATATATAAAAATATCATGAAGATGTGGGACTAGCCAGACCAGTAACAATGCAACAAATTGTTAGACGTGATGAGAAGCCAGTCCATTTGGAGTAGGATCTAGTTTCAGTAGAGACCCTAGATGAGATCGAGAGTAACTTAGAGAGACTAACTTTGGATATCTGAGACATCCAGATTGATGATCTTCCTCCTCTCTATCAGAGGCATACAATAGGTGTGCCTGGGAGTAGCTCATGCCATCCTTTTCTATCATGAGCATTGTGCTTAGTCTCTAGGAATAGAGTTGGATTTTGTTTTTTGGTATATCGACATGTTATGATAATAAAGGGCACGGGCCTCATATGTCTTGGATGACATTTTTGTAAACTCATTTTTTTTTTTTTTTTTTTAATTATGATTAGTGCAGACTACATCTATTTTCTCAACTTATTTTGTACAATATGTGAATGATTACTATTTTATTTTTACAAATGTTGCAAATGTTGATTCAACACATAATTTGTCAATGCATCAATTAATGTGTTTAAATGTATTGGAATGTGTTGGTATTCAATGTAATAAAATTATCTTTCCAAGAGATGAACCAGTAAAAACATTCTTAACATTGAAGAACTTCTAACTAAATAAACACAACTTAAGTGTAATACTATGAGTTGAGAATTCAATCTAACAGTTAAACGTTGAATACCAAATGAAATGGCATTAGATAATAGTTCAATGGTAGCACTATATTCTGCAATATTGTTCCCGTTCGACCAAGGTATATTCCATGCAGACTCACTAACTCATTGGTGGGAAAATAGATGGCCCAAGCTATGGAAGAAATATTCTTAGTACTACGAATAGCACCATCAGCATAGCCAATGTATGTTTGAAGGAGTGTCGACATCTGAAAATCAAATGTAACACAAGATAAACAAGGGAAATAAAGGGAGTTTGTAAAAAAGAAGTAAAATTTCCACACATGTAAAATATGATACAACAATATACAATGTACCCATGTAGGAAATCAAGCGTAGTAATTTTTTAGGTAAAGCCCAATTTTGGGCTTAGCCAAAGGAATATCATCATAGACAACTAGCTCATAAACACCTTTTGCAAGTGCACATTTTACAATATAAATACCATGCCACATGGGTTTGAACTTACGAGCTCCTAACTTATCATGTTCTTGATCATAAACCAAGACCAAGTCACCTTCTAAATACATACGAGGATTTACATTTCAATCAAATTGTGCCTTAACATGTTTCTTATGACTCTCATTAGCTAATGAAACAACATGACAAGTCTCATCTAGACGTACTAAGTATAAAAAAGGTCCCTCCTCTGCAAAAGTATCAAGAAGTAGTTTGATAGCTATATTTAATGATGATATTTCACATTCAATAAGTAGGATTGCTTCCAGACCATAAACTAACCGAAAGGGTGTAAACCTGGTTGTAGTTTTTGCTGAGGCGCGATATGCCCATAATGCTGAGAAAAACATTAAATGCCAATTTTGATTATGAATTCCTATAATCCATTAAATCATAGTGGTTAAAAATTTGTTCATGGTTTCTACCTGGCCATTGGCCTATAGGTAATATGGAGTCTAGCTATTGTGATGTAAGCCCAACTTCGCAGTAATTTTGGTCATCATAAAGTTTCGAAAATGACTGCCATGGTCTATGACAATGGCCCGTGGGACACCAAACCTAGCAATCACATGAATGAATATGAAAAGAGCAGTGATTTTACCATCATCTCTATATGTAGGCATCAACTTGGCTCATTTTGTAAAATAATCCACAGTTACAATAATATGCCTATGCCCCTGGCTGAGTGAGGGTTACATATAATGAAATCAATAACCCATTTCACAAAGGGATAGACGACGATGATTGGGTGAAGAGGAGGAGGAGGAGCACGCATTTTGCGATGATAAATTTGACAATTATGACATTTTTGGACTGTAGTAATGCAATCTTTGAAAAAGGAAATCCAGAAATATCCAACACTCAATATTTTATGGGCAGTGGAAAACCCTGGCATATGACCACCACATTCTCTAGAGTGACATTATTTTAAATCTTTTTCAGCTTCATTATGTGTCAAACATTGTCTAAAAACTGAATCACTGCCACGACAATAAAGTGTATCGCTAATAAGAGTATATTGCTCGGATTGGTACTAAATGCGATCATAATCAATTCGAGATAAATCAGGCCAAAAAGATTGAGTTTGGAGATAAACGACAATATCTCCATACCAAATGTCTAATGTGTTTATAAGAAAGAGGGATTCATCTAGAAGATAATCCTCTGCCATAGTTTCTGTCTTAGAATAGGGAAATTCACAAATAAGATCAGAGAACACCAAGGATTTATTTGACTTGGATTTTACAGATTCTAAGTCAAATTCCTGTAGGATAACAATCCATTTGGAATACTTACCCCCAAGAAAATCCAAATAAACCAGTGATGATTCAATACCAAAATATATTGCTTTAGATAGTAAATTAATGACAACAATGCATTCAACCATATTATTGGAATCATAACCAATACATATGCCTCTTGAAACTAACAACTGACCAAATGGATAATATATTACCCAAGCGACGGAAGATAAGTTCCGAGTATGTATACTAGCACCATCGATGAATCCTAGATACACCAGATCACCCATTGAAACATGCCAAAGCAAATCAAAAATACTAATATCACTACAAGGCCCATAGACAGAAATAAAAAAATATGTACAATATTTCAAAGACAAAGCAAATGCAAGGAAACATCCCAGGCATAATACTTCTTAAGATAGAGCCCATTTTTGGGCTTTGGAAACATGTTTCCATCAAATTCAACTAACTCATATGCACCTTTCTTCAAGACCCTTTTGATGATAAAAGGACTGTACCACATGGGTTTGAACTTGCCTACCCCCAAGGTGTCCTTATCTTGGTCATAGACAAGGACAAGGTCACCTTCAGAGAAAACCCTAGGACGCACAGCCTTGTCATATTGGGCCTTTATTCTCTTTTTATGAGCTTCATTCATTATGGTTGCATCCCGATGCCGCCCATCGATATGTTCCAAATGAAGAAGGAATTCTTCAAGATTGGAGGTGTCTAGAAGAAGTTGAACTGCTAATTTAAGAGATGGAATCTCACATTCCACAAGGAATATTGATTCCAAACCATAAACTGGTTGAAAAGCAATAAAACATGTGGCGGTCTTGACAGACATCTGGTATGCCCAAAGCACAGGATATAACATGATGTGCCAATTGGATTTAGCCTTATTGGTTTTCCTTTCTAGGATAGTTTTGAGGGATTTTTTTTATAGCTTTAACCTATCCATTAGCTCGATTTGGTTGAATAGGAAAAGAGTTGATGTCTCACCATCGCTATTGAAAGTAGGCATAGCTTCAACCCACTTCATAAAGCAGTCTAATGCTATGATAATGTACTTGTGACCCTTAGCCAAAGTCAAGTTACAAGTCATAAAATCAATACCCCACTTAGTGAAAGGACCGACAGTGATGATAGGGAAAAGTGGACTTGGGTGAGCGCACATTTTATAAGTGTATACCTGACAAGGATGGCACTTCTTGACTGTTTCAATGAAATCTTTGAAAATTAAGGGCCAAAAATAGCCTGCACGTAAGATTTTTAGGGTTGTAGCAAGCATAGATAGATGACCTCCACAAGCTCCATTGTGTCATTCATTTAGAAAAGAATCAGCTTCTTCTAGGGTTAAATAATGCCTAAGGATTGAATCAATCTCACCACGATACAAAGTGTCACCGATAATAATATAAATTTTAGCTAGGTGACATAATTTTCTATGTTCATCCTTCGAAAAAGTTTGAGGGAACTTCGAAGTCTGGAGATATACTATGATGTCTCCATACCAAGGATCTTGTGAAGAGATTAGGAAGAGGGTTCATCGGGAAATGATTCTTCATAAAAAATATGCTCTTCAGAAGGCAAATCTGAAATCAATTCTGCAAATACTAAATTTTTTTAAGACTTAGATATCATAAATTTGAGATCAAATTCCTGTAAGATGACAATCCATTTATTATACTTGCCCCCAATCACTTGCCTACTGAGGAAAAACTGAAAATGTTTGACATCGACCAACACAAATTTTCTTCTAAGAAAAATGTAAAGGCAGAGCCGCTGGATAGCATAAACTGCTGCCAAAGCCAATTTCTCTATATGAGAATACCTAAGTTCATGACTAACTAAGCCTTGACTCAGATAATAAATCACATTCTCTCTAAGAACATCGTCTTCCTGACCATACCAATGGTTGATTATGATGTAGTGAGATACAAGAGGAAATCCTTGCTATAATCGGGTGGACTCAAAAGAGGAGCAGAGGTCAATGCCTTTTTTAAAGCATCGAAGGAATGCTGAGTGAAATCATCCCAAACAAATGGACCTCCTTTCTTCAGTATTCACATAAATCCTTTCATAATCTCGATATAATTTATAATAAATCTCCTTAAGAAACTAGATTTTCCTTGGTGACTATGAAGTTGATGAACATTTGACAGGGGAGGCAACTAAAGTATTGCCTCAACCTTGAAGGGATCAACACTAATCCCTTCATTGGACACAATGAATCCCAATAACAGACCGATGTGACAACGAAACGGCATTTATTACGGTTCAAATATATCTTATAGTGATGACATCTTTCAAAAACCAAACAAATGTGTTTTGGATGATCCATTCTTTTTCAGGAACGAGCAGCCAGGTCATCCAAATATGCCTTTATTATGTTCTTGATGTCGTGGAAAGCATAAGACATGGCCCACTGAAAAGTAGCTCCAACATGTTTGAGGAAAGTAAATGTTGTCTTGTGTTGATCTTCAAGACAGATAGTTATTTCATTATATCTCGAGAAATCGTCCATGAAGGAAAATACCTCATTTCTAACACTCTCATCAATGATCTAATTGATAGATGGAGTGGAGAAATTATCTATAGGAAAAGCCTTATTCAAATACATAAATTTGATGCATACTCGTATCGTTCCTTTCTTTTTGTCAACAAGGACTGGATTTGAGACCCATTCAGTTAAAGGAATGGGGTATATGAAACCCACCTTAAGCAAATTTTCAACCACATCTTTAAGAGCTGCGACTTTCCTAGGATTTAAGGATTTATCGTCAAATATTTTGTCATACAGAATTAGTATTTTTGTATGTCTTGATCTCATGTTGAACTATGGATGGATTGATTCCAAGAATTTGTTCATAAGACCAAGTAAACACATCCCAAAAACCCTTAAAGAGGTCAGTATAAATCTTGATTTCTTCAAGGGAACATGCAGCTCCGATGAAGACATTCTCGATGATATTGGGATTCCTGGAAATGTTCACTGGAATGGTTTTCGAGATATTAGACATATTACCTTTGGAAAAATCTAACATGGGGCCAAAGGATTTAGAATTTTATGAACACTTCTAGTTGAAGAAGGATCGAACAAATTTGATTCAACTTCATGCAAATCAAGGAGAAAATATGACTAATGATGCAAATCATCCCACGGTTTTTCTGCACTAGTCATTGCTTCTAAAATTGCCTCTTCAGATGGTAAGACAATGTCAAGGCAATCCATAATTGTACTAGATTTAATAGTACATACTCAAGCCACATCACCATCCAAATCCTCCGACGGGGGAGGAATGGGGTTAGAATCCGTAGAATTCACAATAGATTGGTATGTGATTTCTGCTGCACATATAGGATATGCCATTCCACCTACTTTCCCCTCTTCTAATGTGGCAGTAGGAGGGGTAAGTGCCAAGGATTAGAAAAATAATGAGCTCTAAATGAACCTTTTCGAGGAGTGATCCTGGAGGAAGAAATGGAATTAATATGAGCGATAGGAGGAGGAAGATCATAAGTACCCATAAACGAGAAATACATTCAAAGTCCCAAATTCTCGATAGGCTGCTTGGTATTCTTCACCAAGGGGATGGTAGAGTCAGAGGATGCATTGGGATCATTAGGAGAATAATCCATTTGATCAATTGCAACAATTCTCCCTCCATGATAGAAGCATAGGATGTGAAATAATGATGAAGCAAAGTCATCATTGTGTAAAGCCAATTTCGACCCAATAAAATATTATAATCGAGGTTGGCATCAACTATCTTTACCTCGAAATTGATAACCTTGCCCCCAACAAAGAAGGGAAAGGTTGGAATAATACCATGAGACCTATGAGAATGACCATCAAATGCAATAAGGAGGGTAGGGGAAGGAACAAATTCCAGGGGCCCGATAGCCTCCCAACATGACATCGACATGACACATGTGGAATCCCCTTCATCAAATACAGTTCAAAAGATAATATTCTTACGATATGTAGATTTAATATGGAAATCCATATGATGAGGAAGCCTATTCTTAATAATTGACATATCAAATGTAATAACATGATATTTCTTCAGATCTATTGCTCCAGTTGCAGCGAGAAGTGCACTCGTTTTTGCGGGACACGATTGGAGTACCTCTAATGTTGACATCACATAGGGGATCTGAGCCAAATATTTGAGAATAGTTCGACATTAGAGGTATAGACTCAACTGCGGGCCTCTCAATATGGAGTGGCACTGAATAAAATAACGATCAAGAATCGTTATCCTCTTCCTTGCATTGATGATCTATTAGATCAGTTGAAAGAAGCAGTTTACTTTTCCAAGTTAGACTTGTGTAGTGGCTATCATCAGGTCAGAGTTGCAGAACAAGATGCATGGAAGATTGCTTTCAAGACAAAGCAAGGGTTGTATGAATGGTTGTTTATGCCTTTTGGCTTAACTAATGCTCCTGCCACTTTCATGAGAGTTATGAATGATGTACTCCTACATTTTATTGATGATTTTGTAATTGTATATTTAGATGACATTCTTGTTTTCAGTAAAACATGGGAAGAACATTTGAAGCATGTAAAGCAGACTTTAGATGTTTTGAAAAGAGAAAATATCTATCTAAAGTTATCAAAATGTGAATTTGGAAAAACATCTTTAAATTATTTGTGTCATATTGTAGGGGGTGGTGAATTGAATATAGATCCCTCTAAGGTTGAAGTCATTATGAACTGGCCTAAACCCAAATCTGCTAAAGAAGTTAGGAGTTTCCTAGGAGCAGCACAATATCGGAGAGAGTTTATTGCTAACTTTTCCTTGATTGCAGCTCCCTTACATGCTTTTGCAGGATTGAACAAGGTGTTTCAGTGGGGAGGCAAACAACAGAAAGCCTTCGACACCTTGAAAGAAAAAATTAGTACAACACCAGTACTAGCATTGCCATATCTTCAACGACCATTTGAGATTGAAACAGATGCCAATGACTATGCCATGGGAGCAGCGTTAATGCAACATGGTAAACCCATATTCTATCATTCTGAGACATTTACTTCTGCAGTAGTTAATTATCCCACATATGATAAAGAATTGTATGCATTAGTACAGAGTGTGAAAAAGTGGAAACATTACCTAATGGGAAAAGAAACAATCATACATACAAATCATCAGCCACTTCAATATTTGCACTCACAAACTAAATTGCAGCAATCAAGACATTATAGGTGGATGGGTTTCCTACAGCAATTTCATCTTGTCATCAGATATAAGAAAGGCATACACAATAAGGTTGCAGATATGTTGTCAAGACCAATCATAAATGCATCTACTATACTTAAGCATAACTCAATAATGCATGAAAGCTACATTGAACAATATGCTCAAGATGTAGATTTTAAAGATGTATATGCAACCTTAATTCATGGAAGACAAGTAGAAGAATTGGATTATTATGTTAAGGACCAACTCTTGTATCATTTGGGAAAGTTATGCATTCCACAAATTAAAAGAGTTAACATAATCCAAGAAGCACATACTTCTCTTATATCAGGTCATTTTGGTGTAAGTAAAACAGTTTCACAGTTGCAAAGGTTCTGTTATTGGCCAAGAATGCATGAAACAATTTCTAGATATATTAAAGGGTGTACCATGTGTGCTAAAAGCAAGCCTAGTAATAGAAAATTAGTCTTGTACATCTCGCTTCCAGTTACTTCTCGTCCTTGGGAAAGTGTTTCCATGGGCTTTGTTGGGGGATTGCCAAAATCTAGAAAAGTTCATGATTATTTATATGTTATTGAGGACAGGTTCATCAAAATGTGTATTTTAATACCTTGTAGCAAGCAGATTATAGCTGAACAAACAATGAAGTTGTTCTTTCAGCATGTATGGGTTCATTTTGGGTTACCCACTTCCATTTTATCTTATCGAGATTCTCGATTTGTTGGGAATTTTTGGTCAAGTCTATGGGAATTGATGGACACCAGATTGAACAAGAGCACAACATTTCATCCATAGACAAATGGCCAAATAGAGGTGGTCAACAGGACAGTGATCCATTTGCTCAGGGGATATTGCAGCAAGCATCCCAAGCTTTGGGATGAACATTTCTGTTATGTGCAACATGCTTACAATCGTGCCAAGCACTCTTCTACTCAGAGATCTCCTTTTGAGACTTGTTTTGGTTTTACACCAAAGTCTCACTTGGATTTTGTCTTTGGTAAAGACATAGCAGTTGATGGACACATTGATGTGGACAAAGCAACCAAGTTCATTGAATAGATCCAAGAAATTCGCCAGGCAATGCAGGAACAACTGGAAAGAAGCCAGGCCAAGTACAAGGTAAGGCATGACAAGCATCAAATTGAGCATAGCTTCCAAGTTGGTGATCAAGTCTAGCTATACATCAACAAAGACAGAATGCAAGGTGAAGGTAAGAAGCTGAAGCCAATAAGGTATGGTCCTTTCAAGATACTTGAGAAAATTGGTGAAAACGATTTTTGCCTTGATTTTCCAGCTTATATACACATCTATTCAGTCGTTAATGTAGAGAACTTGAGACTGTTTGAACCTTCATTGGTTGAAGATCCTGAAGAGAAAAGTCAGTTGCCTTCTATTGATGATCTGTTGCCTGAATATCTCAATGAGTTTTAGGAAGACAAAGTTCTGGACAGAAAGGTGAGAACTACACACAAAGAGGATGTTGAGTACCTCAGAATCGGACTCAAAGGTTCAAAACCAAGCAGTGCACAATCGATAGAGATTGGACAAGTGAGGAAGTTGTATCCTCACTTGATCGATGCTTAAAAACCAACTTTTGGTGGTCCAAAAGCTTTTTCAGAGGGAAGACGTGATCCAAAATGGATCCTAAAACCCTCTAAGTTTTCATATACTTAAAAACTATTGCAAGGGGAAAACATTAGCAAATGGTGGAAAACACTATCGCAAAAAGGAAAAACAAGAAGAAATGGCGAAAACAGAGTTAAACGAAGGCTTAAGCAACATTGCACAGGAGCCGTCAGATTTGGCCGATCAACAATCCATATCTAATCAGCGTATCACAATTGGCGGTAGCAGGCAGATTTAATTGGGAATGACCTTATGGGAAATCGTGTAGCGATCAACGCGATTAAACAAGGGTCGTTGATCAAGCACGCAAATCAATGGTCCAGATCTACTCGTGCTATCGCATTGGCAATACACACACAGAAGGACTTATCGGGGCCCGAGGACCATGTGGTATGTGATTGTGATATATCGCATCACGACAATACAGAGGAGCGGGGCCAATACATATGTGACTTGCAATAAAGCCGGACCTGATGGGTTTTATGGGTGCAAATATATATATTTTGAGTTCCGAAAGAAAAAGGTTTTTCTATGTAAATTCGCATTTTCGTTAAATAAACGAAAAACAAAGGAAATGTGAATGAAGCGATAAAATAGACCTAAAAGGGTTTATACATACAACGATATATATTTTGAGTTCCGTAATGAGCGGGATTTCGAGCGGGCCTTAGGCAGTAAGTGGTATTGGATAGGCTCTGCCCAATTCCATACACTGGCCGACACGTGGCTTGGCGCCAAAGAGAGAAAACTGTCTTTTTGGGCGGGTAATCTCCGTACGTATAAGCCACCCGAAATGAATAACAACTGTTGAATGAACGATCATATAGATCAACGGTGGACTTGCGATATCGGCCAAAGGTGGATCCGAAAGGATTATAGGGCGGAATTGATAATATTTGAAGTTCGATAAACGACAGTTTGGAGGATTTTACAACGTTTTTTTTGTATTTCTCTGTGTAAACAGAGAAATGAAATTTTTGGGATTTCAACACGTCGATAGTCCCTTCCATTACAAAACAAGTGGCCACCGTACCTGAAGAATATACACCATGATTGGTTAACTCTCATTGGGGATTTGAACGGCTAGAGATTGGAAGCCCGAAAGCCCGAAAGGGAAAACGAACAGACAAGTGTTGATTGGCTTAAAAGCCACTAAAAGATAGAGACAGAGGCAGGAAATGTTGAGACAGAGAGAAAATAGAGATAGAGAGCGAGAGGGAGAGTCTGTGTACTCAAGAAAGACTTGGGGATCCTAGTAAAGCCCTGTTGTTTTATTCCTATTATGTTGAGACTCAATTTGAGCTCACATTTGTAAAAACTCTGCTCTTGAAGACATAATAGAGAGGTCACCACTGAAAGCTGGACCATGAGACGTAGCCCAAGAGTTTTGGGTGAACTCCTTGATTATTTGTTGTGTTATGCATGTATCTGTTATGTTTTTCTAACTGCTTCATTGTCTATATTATTCTCAATCTTTTCGATCCATTGCACTAAGTAATATAGACAAATCCTACACATGAGTTTGTAATACCTTAATATTAGTCTAAGATCACATTTTCGGATCAGCGTAGCACTTTTGCGTGCCATTTCCTGCGAAATTTCATAAAAAATTCAAATTGCTCCAAAATTTTCAAAATTTTCTCCTTGGCTGCTATGTATGTTAGGTTAAACATCCTTGGATGTTTTAGCCACCAATTTCATTCTTTTACCCCTTTTTCTTGACTCTCTTTGCTTGTCTTGAACTTTTTTTAGTTTTGTTTTCAATTTCTTGATTTTGATTTGTGCAATGTGATTCCTTGTTTGATAGTGGTGGGTCATGTGCCTCAACATCTGATTTTCCCTTTTAGCTCTTTCAAGAAGCTTCTCTAGATGACCATTTACTTTGCCTAGCTAATATTCCTTTTCTTCATTGATTTCCATAACAATTCTGTCTTCAATACTCAAATCCTCGTTTAGTAGGTTTTGGTCTCTTTCTTTCTGCAATTCCCTTTTAGGAATTTGAATTACTTGTTACGTATAAAAACATAAAATTACATTTGAAATCAAAATTTATTGAAGAAACTTTCTTATTACCACTCTTCCTTTGCCGGATTTTATGCATGAATTGAAAGTTTTAGTGACCTTGAAACCCTAATGACCTAATGGAGACACTAAATTGAGTGAAGTCATGATGGTGATGACTGGCATGATGATGATAATCTCTTAATGATGAGACACTTAACTAAGTGATGAAAGTGACTGGCATGTGAAATTCTTGAGAGAGTGGAAATAACCCTAGACACACTAACTAGTGACCAATTTTTTTCTGAAAACCTAGTGACATGATAAAATTTGACTTTGAGACCCCTAACAAAACTTAGTAAAATCATATTTTATCTTTGGTGACGGGCATAACTGACTGACACTAACATTCACTACCTAGGTAACCAGAGTGGTGGAGGCCCAAGAAACTACTCTCCACTTCTGGAAGGCTTTGATCTCTGTAACTATCTCACTCTCTACTCATTAATTGGTTTGATTTTTAACATCCCTTGATGCTAAATTTCTAATTATAAAAAAAAAATTGTGTTTGGTACAGGTTGCCATTACGCACGAGATAAGACATGTAGCAACCACTGTGAGCATGTCTAAGGTTGTTTCCTTCACCCACATCATCAATAATGCAGAATCAATGTTTAGTATAGTCGTATATCGGTGCCTCCTGAGACAACATTTTCCACTGCCTCTCTACCTATCTCTATTACCCATCATACGGGGTTGTGCTCTCACCGCAACCATGAAGCTCGATTTCAACCTTACAGGTGTCGTTAATTGGTTCCAACAAAATTCACACAAATATTATTAATTCATAGCGTTTTTCTCTGGCATGCATACTTGTAATTATGATAAAGAAGTTGAGAAAAGAGGATTGATTGAAAATGTTTGCATAATTGCAGGGTTTATGGGTGTCATGATATCCAAACTGGCATTTGTATTCCGGAACATATTCTCCAAGAAAGGCACATCGGGGAAGGGGAAGAGGAAGTGGAAGTCAGTGGGGAAGATGAACTACTATGCATGCCTCTCTATGCTCTCACTGGCTATTTTAACACCATTTTCATTTGTTGTGGAGGGTCCGAGACTGTGGGCCATTGGATGGAACAATGCTCTACACACCATTAGTCCTCAATTTTCATGGTAAATTCACTTCTATTCAATGTTTTTTTTGGCACAATATTTTGATAATTCTACTAACCAACAATTGACTTGACTTACGAGGTGGGTGTTTTCTTAGAGTTTGTTCTACCTTTTGTACAACCAAGGTTTATACATGTCCCTGAATGAAATATCGCCATTAACATTCAGCATAGGAAACATAATGAAAAGTATTTCCATTATTGATTCATCCATCATTATATTTCACAACCCAATCAATCCCATCAGTGCTCTAGGAGAAACTGTTGCCATTTTGTGTACATTCCTCTATTCATAGGTATGATATTTGTATATATTCTTCTTATCCCGGTAAATGGAAAATAACCATGTGAAGACATGATAATTAAATTTATTTCAAATGATGAGACCTATTAAGTTTCATTTGCTGGCAAAGTAGTCAGGAACATATAGAAAGACAATGTTCTATTCAAAATGAGATGGAAGGACATCCAACTCCAAATCCCTGTGAGGTCATTTCTAAGATTGACATCCAAGTTCCGGTGAGGCCATTTCCACGTTGGATTTGATCGTGAGGTCATTTCCATGTTCAACTCGATTGTGATCCTTGTGTTGTCATCACAGATATTCCAAATTCCCAGTTGCCTTAATGTTTTAATGGTGAATTTTATTTTTCATTAATTATAATGTTTTTGAATTTTAGTTTTTTATTAACTATGATGTTTTTTAGGAAACGACTTTTAATATTAGGAAATTTTTATCCTGATTTTAATAATAATGTGTTTTTTTGGTTCTATTTCATTGAAATATAATTAAAAATTTTATTATTTTACATATAAAAATTTAAATAAAATAAAAATATTATGAATATAAAATTATTACTATTATTTCTTAGAGGTGTAAATGTTTCTTAGACATTTTCACTCTCAAAAAGTTTGTACTACAAGGGATTTCATCCCTCTTAGTGCTTGATAGATCCATGATTAAGATGGATGTACACTACTCTTAATATAAATTTTCTATACATGATATTTAACGCAAACTTAGCATGATAATGACATTGGTGAAACCAAAAAAGACCATATAACGACCATTAGATGGTGACAAATAATAAACAATTATGGTTAATTATGTTTAGGCTTTTACGAATTGAACAAGAAGTAATGTTATAGAAAGTGAAAATAGCTATCCCTTCCACCTACTTAGCTTATTGAATTATTCATGATCCACCTGGCCCTATTAATGGATTGAGAGGTTCTTTTCTCCTCTCATCTTTCTTATATTCCTTTTCATATAATGAGCCACAACTTAGTTCTTTGCTCCTTTCCATCCTTCTGGTATTCTTTAGTGTTTACCTATAGCTAACATCCTACAGTTGCACTAGTACAAAGACTTATTAATCATTTAACATTATAAAATATTTAAATAAATTCTACCTAATTAACCTACGAGAAAGGGTAATTTCCAGTGTTACTTGATATTAAAATACTTTCCATCCAATGACTAATGGCCAAAATTAAAAAGTAGTTAACTTATAATTTAGTACAAATAACAAGTATCTACATGGATTTAACTTAGAGTAACAATTATTCCTTCACCTCACTTGCTTCTATGACAAACTGCGTATATAGCCTAATGTTTTGCAATGGGAATTCCAGCTAGATCTTGTGCTCGAGTTCCCTTTAAATTTTATATATATATTTTGTTTATTTTATTGTCTATGAATTGGACATATCTTGGAATGAACAATCCTGTCTTTTTATTTAATTTGATTTCCCAATGTTTATTCCTATTTTCAAGTTTATTTCAAGCTTTAGTTATAACTAAGCTCTACAAAGTTATTCCTCAACCCAAGTGAAGTTACTTTGCTAGTGATATGTAAAAATTCTTAGAATGATGTAAATATATCTCATGTTCTAGAAAATTTCCATATTTGTAGTAGATATCACATGTGTCCAGACCTACATGAATCTTAGCAATTTACTTATGATTTCTTATCACTTATGCATTTGTAGGTGAGATGTTTCTTACAACCTTAATGTGGCTTCTATTAAATGATTACATTGTTGTATATAGTATTAATACACATTGCTTCAACCCAAAAGCTATTTGAGAGTTTATTTCCTTAACAATGATCTTTTCAATGTCAACAATGGTCCTCTTTTCCTCTATAAATTGCAGTTATGTTGCACAAATACATTGAGTGTTGAAATACTTAGAGAAATAATTAAAGTTTATTTTCCCAAACTCTAATTTTTGAGAACCTTAATTTTCTTATCAATTTTCTTTTCGAGTTTCAACCATTGCTCTGTATTCTTCTATGTTATAAGAGCTAATGACTTGTACTTGAAAAAACACAACTTCCTTTAAAGGGCATCGATGGATGTCATAAAATAATTTGGACTTTGCATGTTTTTTCTTCATCCATCTTTTTTTTATGAATTTATCCCTATGTTTGTTGTCTAAAATGTGAAATTCACAATAACTCATGTTGAATTGGAGGAAAAACATGAACCATATTTTTTTTTTTAAATGATACGAATTCTAGACTTAAGATATCCATACCTTTTATACCATAGTTTATTTTTTGAGTCGCTTTAAGCCACCAATGCTTCTTTTCTTATTGTTGTAATTGACTTTTACTTGAGAAAACAAAACTAATTTTTACTTGCAAGGGCATTGATGGATGTCATAAAATAATTTGGACTTTCCAATGACTAAACATGCATGTTTTTTATTCATCCAACTTCTTTTGTCAAATTTATCCCTATGTTTCTTGCCTAAAATGTGAAATTCACAATAACTTGTGTTGAATTGGAGGAAAAACATGAACCATATTAAACTTCTTTAAATGTAACAGATTCTAGACTTAAGATATCCATACCTTTTGATGCCATAGTTGATTTTTAGAGTTGTTTTTAGCAACCAATGCTTCTTGTCCTATTGTTGATACTCTATACCTGTCAAGATCTCCTTCAACAACTTTTTCAACCACTTGGTATTTGTCCCTCTTGAAACCCTTTCCATCAAATATAATCTTGGAATGATGCTTTAGTATTTGTCTTCTATAGTGTCTTCTTTAGGCCCATTATGTACAGACTCCACATCTTTAACACCTTCATTAGGCACTTTCATTGGGTTTGTTCCTTAGCCTTTGACCATGTGTATGTTCTCATGTCTCGAAGCAATTATCTTTTGGTGACTTTTATTATCATTCAATTAGGCAAAGCACTCACTTTTTCATGTCATGTGGTATATTTAATATCTCCTTAAGAATAGTTTTACTCAATAGTGAAGTAATAAAGAGTATAGCATCTCTCTTCTCTTCACTATCACAATTTTTACTGGGCTTCATTTGATACAAATTACTTGAATGTCCTTTACACTTTGCATGAGAAATTTTATACTTCATTTCTACAATCCTTATCATAATGACCAGGTTTTCCATAATAATAGCACTTGCATTTGATACCTGGCCTGAATTTTCCTCTCTTTTATGCTTTGAAGTTGTGATCTCTTTAACTTCATCTCTTATGATTCTCTTTGGTGGAAAAAACTTTGTATTCCTCTGCCTTATTCTTTAACACAAAGGCATAAGTTCACAACTCTCTTCTTCATCATATAGCTTATTTTTTTGTTCATCGGGTAAGAGCAGCCTTCCTAGATTATTAAATGTGGAGGACATAACTCATGTTGATAAGGTTAGACTTGCTACAAACACTTAAAAATATCAACAAAAATTAATGGCTATAGAGACAAGATCCTTGCTCTCTATCTTTTCACACCCAGTAATAAGTTGATCTCTTATATTTTTGACACTAGTTAGATGCTTATGTGCATCTTCTAACATGGAAACCTATAGAAAAATATCCATTAAGGAGAGTAGTTAGAAATTGACAACCATTTTGTATGCTCATTTCCATGAAAGTAGTGCCACATCAACGTCTCAAATATTCTCTATGCTAAAGATAAAATCCAGAAAATTAACTCAGTTAATCTATTGCATGCAACCTTTATAACATAAGATATGCATAAGGTTTGCACAAACTGATATTGGTTAGGGAGAAGGTTTTATCAGTGATGAACATAAATTCTTTTTTTATATATATATTTAACATATTTTTAGGGCACTCGGTTACTTTAGTACCCCTTGTCTGAGAATATATTTCCATTAAATTATTATATTTTATACTAAATTTATTAAATGTCGAGGATCTATTTTATTTTCAGTCTCCATTTTTCCTTAACTTTGTAGTTGTACTATTAATATAATTAGTATTATAAAGGAATGAGCAAGTTCATTTGAGAAAAATCTTCGTGTGGGCTACTTTTTCTTTCATCTACAAATGTTTTCAAAATTTAACATCTTACTCTTTTTTTCATTCTCAGCTTTCCTCCTTCGTTTATTTGGACCTTACTTGGGTTCTATATATTAAGCAAGTGGAACTAGTTTCATGGTTTAGCATCTTTGTATTTTCATCATTGATTTGCTGGATCGATTTTCAATATGATTACTTTAGAACTCCTTGCCTGTAAGATCCCAAATCGCTAAATAATCAACAGATCTAGAATATTTTAGTGTTCTAAATGAAAAATTGACAATCCAAGCGTAGAACACAAGGGATCTAAAATAAATGCAACCTCCTATTTATATTAATAGCTAAAAACGAGATAGATTCCCATACAAATAAGATTGGAGCTCCTACAAATGGAATGCATGGTTGCTCATTAAAGACTACTCTAAGACACTTAAGCTCAATCGTGGACCCTAGATGGAATCACCAATCAAATTCATCACAGGGTTTTCATCCCAGGATCAAGCTAGAATTGGCCACTATAAGCTATCAACAAAAACATAATAAGATAGACAAAATCAGGATGCCCAAAATGCCTAGCTCCTATCATCTTCTAAAGGCTAGATGGACTCTCTCGAAGCCTTATTTTATTATTTTCCCTCGAAAAATGAAGGTAAATACCATGGGTTGATACCATGGGAAAACACCATGGGAAGATTCTGTCCACTTTGACCATATAAAAAAAGGGAATATTACAAATCCTCCTGCCCAAAGATTGCTTGCCCTCAATCAATCCACTTCTATCCATAACAGAAGTATTTGTACATTGATACCAAGAGCCCATACAACCCAATGTGTTATTCCATGCCTCCATGCTAAATGATCCTTCGATATTTGGATCCCAAATAATCCTTCGACCAATCCCTCCCTCAATAGATTCACCTGGATACCAAACAAAATTCCACTCAATCCTACCCCTAATAGATTCTCTTGGATCCCAATGCCATCTAAGTCCTCGGACCTGTGGGTTATGATACCATGTCAGCTTTCCATCACTGCCCTTGCTTAAGGGCCCAATCTGTAATATGCCCTTGGCGAAGAGTATCCTCTTAGGAATCATCCCATCAATAGAGTTCCAACTCATAATCTCTCGCCAATCCATGCCATGGGAAAGATGAATGACTATGATACCATTGTAAGATCCCAAATCACTAAATAATCAACAGATCTAGAATATTTTAGTGTTCTAAATGAAATACTAACAAGCCAATCATTAAATACAAGGGATCCAAAAGAAATCCAACCTCTTATTTAGATTAATAACTAAAAACAATAACATGCCCATACAAATAAGATTGGAGCTCCTACAAATGGCATGCAAGACTACTCATTAAAGACTAATCTAAGACATTGAAGCTCAATCGTGAACCTTGGATGGAACACGGGGGCTTCACTCAATGAACCTCTGACATAGCACGTGCATTCGTGGCATACTAAACAATAGCTTTTATTGGACTACATATTGGAAAATACCTATGAAAATCACATTATTTAACCCCCTACCAATACGTACCCAATACATGTTCCCAATTTAAAAAAGACCTTCTTCACTAGATATTGCAGGTGTCCTTTTTTTCAATAACATTTTTTATACCCCTTTATATTTTCTCATTAACTTTGAGTTCAATTTTTAATACTTGCCAATATAAAAAACCTTAGCCCCCTATTATATGCTCAATATATTATGTCATTTGTTTCCTCGATATATATCCCCCAATATGAATGCACGTGGTATGGTATTTCTACTCCAGTGAAGCCCTCGTGGGATGGAACCACCAATCAAACTCACCACGGGGTTTTCATCCCAGGATCAAGCTAAAACTGGCCACGCCAAGTTCTCAACAAAAACATAAGAAGATAGACAAACTCGGGATGCCCCAAATGCCTTGCTCCTATCCCCTTTTAAAGGCTAGATGGACTCTCTAGAAGCCTTATTTTGTTGTTTTTCCTCGAAAAACAAAGGTAAATACCATGAGCCAATACCATGGGAAAACGCCACGGTAAATACCATGGGAAGATTTCGTCCACTTTGACCATATAAAAAAAGGGAATATTACATTGTCTAAGAATTTCTTTCCATTAAATTATTATGTTTTATGCTAGATTTATAGAATGTTGAGGATCTATTTTGTTTCAAGTCTCCAATTTTTCTAAATTTTTTAGATGTACTATTACTATAATTGATATTATAAAGGAATGAGCCACTTCTTTTGAGAAAAAATTCATGTGGGCTAATTCACCTTTCATCTACTATTGTTTTGTCACATCCAGTAATAAGTTGATCTCTTATATTTTTGACACTATTCATATGCTTATGTCGATCTTCTAACATGGAAACCTGTAGCAAAATAGCCATTAAGGAGAGGGGTTAGAAATTGACAACCATTTTGTATGCCCATTGCCATGAAAGTAGTGCCACATGAGGATCTCAAACATTCTCTATGTTGAAGATAAAATCCATAAAATTAACTGAGTTGATCTACTACATGCAACCTTGATAACATAAGATATGTACAAGGTTTTCATGAGTTGTTATTAGTCAGGGAGAAGGTTTTATCAATGATGAACATTAATCTTTTTTTTTATATAATTAGGATATTTTCAGGGCACTCTGTTACTTTAGTACTGCTTGTCTGAGAATATATTTCCATTAAATTATTCTATTTTATACTAAATTTATAAAATGTTGAGGATCTATTTTGTTTTCAGTCTCCAATTTTCCTTAACTTTGTAGTTGTACTATTAATATAATTGATATTATAAAAAAATGAGCCAGTTCGTTTGAGAAAAAAACTTTGTGTGGGCTTCTTTTTCTTTCATCTACAACTATTTTGAAATTTAACACCTTAGTATTTTTTTTATTTAATTCTCAACTTCCCTCTTTTGTTTCTTTGGACCTTACTTGGGTTCTGTAGATTAAGCAAGTGGAATCAATTTCATGGTTTAGCATCTTTGTACTGTCATTAGTGATTTGTTGGATCAATTTTCAATACTTTAAACTTCGTGTCTAAGAATTTCTTTCCATTAAATTATTTTGTTTTATTCTAGATTTATAAAATGTTGAGGATATATTTTCTTTTTAGTCTCCAATTTTTCTAAACTTTGTAATTGTACTATTAATATAGTTGATATTATAAAGGAATGAGCGAGTTCATTTGAGAAAAACTTCATCTGGGTTAATTTACCTTTCATCTATTACTGTCTTGAAATTTACCACCTTAGTAATTTTTTTTCATTCTCAACTCTCCTCTTTCATTTGTTTGGTCCTTACGTGGTAACTGTAGATTAAGAAAGTGGAATGAGTTTCATGGGTTAGTATCTTTGTTTTGTCGCCTATGATTTACTAGATCACCTTTCAATTGGAACACATATAATAACTCTTTCATGTTTTTACAAGTCAAATAAACGAGTAGGTTATATATATTTTGGGGCCATTAATTTAAAACAAAGGTGAGGTGTGGTCTTTTGATGTAAAAAAGTAGTATTTTCATTATGGTGCTTATGGATCTCACTTGCTTGATTTTCACAATAAAATAGTTTAAATGTTGTTGAATGATCTCTACATTATTTTCAACTACATGACATGGGTTATATTTTCTTGAAAAAAAATTATTGGACTAAAACAAGAACATGGCAGACACCAGGGAAATTAGTGGCAAAGAGCAATGTAATCTTTTGAATAGTTTTAAAGATCATGAAGGAAATAATATAGAGGTGAGTCAACAATTAGAAGAGAAACACATGCAGTTTTCTCAAGAAGAGGTGTAGTTGATGCTATTCTTGGGTTCAATTTCCAAATAGGATATATGTGCAGTTTTATTCAAGGATGTATCGTAATTCACAAGGAAATTCAAAATTTATTTACAAAATTGTTATAGTCCTTTGTAGACACATGTTTCAAACTATTAAAAATTTGTTTTGTACTGATTAAGGTTCTCTATAGCAGGATGAAGTGATCAAGAACAAATATAGAGAAATTGTACTAAAACAAATGATTTATTTCTTTATTTACGAGGCATTCATTTTGGCATAATCAAACAAGGTCTTTAACTTGAACATAAGCCTCATGATTTGTAAGGCTCAACAAAGTAGTAAATAAATATAGAGAAATTGTACTAAAACAGATGATTTATTTCTTTATTTATGAGGCATTTATGTTGGCATAATTGAACAAGGTCTTTAACTTGAATATAGGCCTCATGATTTGTAAGGCTCAACAAAGTAGTATTGTATTAATATTTCATTGTAGCATGGTCTTTACCTTTCATTGATATTTTTGTGTCATTCAATAGTTGTCAAAAAAGTATTTCCTTTACAACATTTGGTGTAATTGCTAATCATTGAAATGTAAGTTATACATCATGAATAGTTAATAATACATTTCTAAATACCAAGCATAAACATCTCTTAAAAAGTTCTATATCAGTAAAGCATTTAAAATGTAATTATAATTAACCAATATTGAATAAATCCGAGTAGAACTAACGAATACTTAGTACTAGTTATCAAAGAGGAGTAGATCGCCTCTTATCTTAGCTCGCCATGATTCATCAACAATTAATAACCAATTCATCTACCACTAATAACCAGAGAAAACCAATGCCTAGGGACTTGCATGCAAACGACTAGAGATAAACAAGGGAGAGTTTCATCCCTGAACCATAATAATAATCATTAATACAAAAACCATCATGTGGACTTGGGTTCAATCTTCACTCCATCTATCATAAGCCCACTTTTCCACCAGCCGAATATGTCTTTCATACTAAATGCCATGGATGGAGGGTCATCTAGAACATATTCTATTTCTTTTACTATGAATTCTCCCGCAGCCACGTCCATCCATCCCTCCAGGGTAGGAATTTGGATTTCTCTTTACCCGTCATACAATTTTTTTTTGACGTTTTGGGTCCTTATGCTTCCCGTCAAAAAACGTTATATTAAAAATTTTTTCCTTCAAGAGTGATGTTCTCATAATAAATTAACCCTTCACTAACTCAGGTAGTGTGGAAGAATTCTGCCAAAATCGGTTGCGCAAATCCTATAATTCTGCGCAAATCCTATCAAAGGAAAAGGCCTATATTATAAATAACATTGGATAAAACAAAAACTTTGACTTTTTCAATTATAAGTAAATTTCAAAAACAATCATATATTTTACGTTAATTATTAGTAAAGTTGAATAAAGCTTATAAGTAAATTTCTAAGACAATCATATGTCTCACCTAATTATTACTAAAATTAAATAAAGCTGAAGTCTAAGATATTCTAAGTTTTTCTCGAAATTTTAAGATAAACATTATATCTAATTATTCAACAGGGTAAGGTAAAGCCTTACTAACATTTTGGGTAAAATACAAACCGCCAAAACAACGTTTTATAAACTTTATTGCACGTCACAAAAGACGGTCATTTCAATTTTTCAAACGTTAAATACGGGTAAACCATCTCTGCATCCCTCTTTTGCAACCCCTTCATTTTTGTTAAAAGGTTGCTCCGAGTTCATATCTTCTCCCTCAGGAGTGATGACCAAAAATTTCTGTCTACCCATTCCACCCGTACGAATCAACATTTAATTTAAGCACAAACACCAGCTTGTAATCGGTGTCTGCAGACAAAATATTGCAGTCCATTTTTCCTCCAATTTCCAACCTGCAAACTTCTTGCAACTCTGCAAGCTCATCGAATCTGAACCCACAATCTCCAATTACACGCAGAAAGAGTCATTCCAGTTTTGGAAGAGTTAAACAAATAATTTGGAAAATAATAATAACAAGATTGATAAGCTCCACAAAACCAACTTGAAGGCATCTCGAGAAATCCATTGCCAATAGCGTTCATCGTTTCCCCAAGTAATCCATAATATTCTTTCAGATAACTTGCAGCCTTCTTTCTCTGCAGATCACTCAAGCCAAAATATCTATGGTTCCAGCTGAATATGAATGTTACCAAGTGAAATGACAATGGATTTATGAATACCTTTGTTCCCCCGTCAAACGTAGAGTTCTATCTTCGAAGCGAATGCTAGAGGGGTGACTGATTTGGGTAGAATCTGGTAGCACTGCCAAGGAAAGAATTTATCCCATACAGAATCTGAATATGCCATAGATCTGAAAAGTGCTGACATGGTTTCCAATCTACAAAGCGTGAAGGAGAGAATGGCCGATATACATTTCTGGTAACTTCCACAGAATCTGTAAACGTCGAGCTTAGTAGTGATGGACAGAATGACTGATATACATTTCTCTGGTAACTTCGACAGATTTCTCAGATTCCTCTCACGCTGATGCCCTATCGGTGGCACAATTAAATTTCTCATCGTTGATAGGACGATACATCTCACACATTATAATTTCATTTCAAAATTTTGTTTCGAAATTTTTGAGCGGGAGTGCTCAGATTGAAACCCTGAGCATTGAATGTCCGTGTACCTGGATTAACTACATTTTCATTGAGTCAAAGCGGTCTTTTCCACCATCTGCAGTGATCTGCGTAACTGCATGAGTTGTGAGAGGGGATGGGGATGAGTGGATGCCAGATCGATGGCCATAGATGGATACAAATGTACTTGAAGAGCATTAATATATCAATAGTTACATATATATTGGGTGAGTTCCATAGAGGACCAGAAAGGAAATTGTTCTTAATGTCTGTGCCCATTAAGAAGAGGGGTTTCTCATTAACCCATTTAGATGAATGATGTATCAGAAGCTTTCTATCACTTATGATCTTAAACAATGGAGAGACAATATATGTAAGAAGAAGATATACACAGATAAATTAAATTATTCCTGAATTTGATACTGATATTTGATACTGATATTTGTTTAAAAGTCATTAAACACAAATTAGTTCAGAAAATTGTATTATAATCATAAACCTTGATTAATTCTTCTTATATGATCTTCAATAGTTCAGCGAAGAGTTAGAGAGAGATAGTACATATACAACAGAAGTCAACACTGTGACGTATCTAAATAAGAGCATAGATCATCTCTAAGTAGATGATACATGAGGTAGCTAAACTCAGTTGAGGACAAGCTGCTTCAACTGATTCTCCTAGGTGACTCCATCACCATGCTGCACCTATCATTATGTTGCTCCTCATCATCGTGCTGCACCACGCTGCACTCATCATCACTATACTGGACCTCATAACCATGCTGCACACATCATACTGTTGCACCTTAAGCTGTCACTGTCGTCCCATGTGTCATTGTTGCACCAAGCTGCCACAACTGTCCCATGTGCCATAGCTGCACCATGCTAGCCACGACTGTCCCATGTGGCATACTGTTGTCCCACCATTAGTGACATCGCCATTCCATGTTTGGCATACCGCTGTCCCATTTGCTAGTGACATTGCTATTCCATGTTTGACATATTGCTGTCCCATTTGCTATGCTCCAACAAGCACCATTGCCTTGCTGTCCCATTTGGCATGTTGTACCTTGCTGTTGTCCTAATGAGTTTGCAACACTATGCTATCGCTGTTGTCCCATTGTAACCTTGCTGCACCATGTCATTGATTTCTTTCCTATTGCTTTCTCCACCAAGTGACCTTGCTGTCCCATGTATCTAGCTGCCAACACACTATACAAACGCTGCTCCAATAAGCATGTACTAGTTCATAGTTTTGAGGTCTATTCGGTTGCAACAAACTAGGTTTGGTTAGGGCACACAACAGTCCTTAACAAATGTGGTTGCTCTTCTTTGAGGGGCTGAGGGTGGTTGCTTCAATTCTGGGCTGCCCTAGCCCTTGTCTACCCTTCGGCTTACCTGTAATTTACTGCGACACCCTACAACAAGACTGTGTAGGGTTGCGGCTGCCTTTCCATGGATCTTCACCCCTCCAAAGTGCCCTCAAATCTGTCCTATGGTTGCGGCTCTTCTAGCAAGGGAACTCAACCCTCCTTCACCCTGAAACAGGCCCTAAAACAATACTACTTTTTCAGTCGCATTAGGCTTGCGTCCAAGGCACCATAGGCCTGTGGCTAGGGCACCATAGGCCTGCGGATAGGGCACCCTTGGTATGTTTAGGACAACATATATCTTTATCTTCACGACGGCTAGGACAACGTGGGGGTTTAGGGCATCCCTTCATGAATGCGTCCTCTAGGTTGTGCATGGAGCTGTCATAGGCTAGGGTGCTAGGACTGTGTTATGGCCTCCATGCTTAGGCTTCTTTCCTCCAACGTCTAGGGCTTCCTCTCCTAGATTTCTCTTCCACTAAAACCCAAAGCGAGTGGAGAGAAATCAAGAGAGAAGTGTGTGTGAAATGACTCTCAAGTCATGTCCTTTTATTCTAAAATGTTGAGCACATGTGAGGGTTATTTGGTTGCTGGCTGACTTTGACGAATTGTCTTATAACACAAATAAATTCATAACTCTATTAATACTTATCGGAATCGGATGATCTTTAGATCAATCCTACACCTCTCGATGAGAGGAATCCAACAAAAATATTAGCTGCCATAAATAAGATGACCCACATGGAGTTTGGCCCTAGTTGCCAATTTTAACACTCTCTCTCAACTAGGGAGAACTCCATCCGCTGATCGATCGGCTAGACTGTACTATCTCTACCCACTGTGCCCTACACTGCTCGACTCTGTGCTGCTTCGCTGAGCTCTGCTCTGTTGAACCATGAAGAAGAAGAATTTATCGAAAATGTCTCATACCATTCTCTACTGATCCGAAGTCAGTGCCATATGAAGAGAGTGAGTCATACCACTCTTACTGATCCCATATTAGTTCCAAAAGAGAGTGAGTTATGTCACTCTTACTAACTCGAAGTCAGTTTCATTGATCCTAGATCAATATCACAAGAGAGTGTCTTAAACCACTCATATTGATCCCAGATCAATGGAGGTCATCCTAGCATAGGGAGTATGGTAGATACAACGATGTGTCCATTGATAGTACTACTATGGTCCCTAACCCCATTCCTCTGCTCATTAGCTAGATGAGAGGTAATTCCCATGAGTCCCAAACTGCCTAGGTAGGATGCCTCGGCATGAGAACCACTCTTTTTGTCTCTAAGTCGGCACGGGGTATCACAAGGGAAGGCTGAGCCATTCATCTTGTACACAACACACCATTAGGGGAGGGTGAGTCGCCCTATGGTCACTTCTTGCTCCAAGAAGTACCCCAAGCCCCTTGAAGCTCCTAGAGCTCAATGCTTGCATCATGCAGGACCCTCATAAGAGGGTCTCTCAACAACTCCAAGTCGTTCGGAAAAGTCAAAAATTTGACCTTTCCCCGAGGCTTTACAGAAAGTTTGCGAATTGCACATCAGTCCTAATGCGATGGAGCCTCCTCGCTCATCGATGTACCATATCCCAAACAAGGTAGTATCTATGTCTATATGTTGGAGTAATCATAGAATACGAGATTCCTCAACAATCAAATCCCCCCTTGGTTGACACAAAAGATCACGGTGGTATCCTTCATGTGTACAAACAACTCATTGAAGAGCTTCCACAACCAGGCAGTTTCACACGAGGTCATACTCGTAGCTATATATTTGGTCTCAGCGGTGCTTAAAGCAACCATCTTCTGCTTCCTGCTCATCCAGGATATTGAAGCAGAACCCAAAGAGAACCAACACTCATAATTGCTCTTGTGATCCTCCAGACTGCCTGCCCAGTCAACATTCGAATAATCATGCAGCTTCACATTTCCGGTAGTGTATCTCAATCCGTGAGAGATTGTGACCCGAAGATATCTCAGAAGATTCTTGGCACCAATCCAGTGAGGCTCATCCAAATATGAGCCCAACATGCTAATTGCAAAACATATATCCAGACGGAAGTTCACCAAGAACATCAAAGCGAATGAGTTTATGAAACTCAAAGGCATTCCCCAAAACAGGGCTAACATCCCTACCACATAACTTCTGAAAGTTAAGATCCATCGAGGTAGTCACAGGCTTGCAGTTCATCATTCTAAATCCGGAATCCAACTCCTTACTTCTGCAAATGAGAGGGTCTGCACCTGTCAGAAATAGGTCGTCTTCAGAAGGTGCCGGTACGAGAGGTCTATCATCCACAACCTTCGAGAAATGGTTTGGATCGGCTTCACTCCTAGTGAATCTTAGCTTCGTCAGACAACTATCAATCCTCTCATACTAAGCCCGGGATGTTTAGCTTCAAGCCATAGAGGGCTTTCTTCCACCTGCATACATGAGACCCCCGATCAAGAATCTCAAACCCCTCGGGTTGCTCCAAACTTGTGGACCTGCTACATGAGGGGAATGGTCCCTTGTAAGATTTTCCTTCGGTACATCTCAGACATGTACCTTCATGATCCTTTTGAATTCAGGCATCCTTGTCACCATTTGACTCATATCGGGTAGGTCCCCATAATAAGTAGACCTTCGGTGCTATAGATGAGATATGTCAACTAACATGGTCCCCAACGGACTTCCTGCAACTTGATACAAATTGCCAACCCTGAACCCATGAGTAAAAGCATCTTTGAAAATTCTATTTTCAAACACGTACCTTTCCATCAACGAATGCCACCTTGTAACCTTTGACTTCCATTGCTGAAATGGACACCAGGGTCTTCTTGTGATCAGGTACATAAAAGAGATTTTGTAAATGAATCGAGTTACCCTCATTCAATTGAGGGGTAACATTCCCTACACCCTTTCCGGGATAGGTGGCATTGACTCCAAGTATAATCCCACGATTGTTTCCATCTCTACCAAATTAGAGAGAGCACCCTTCTATTCGATGAAGTGCCTTGAAGCACTACAATCAATAAGCCAGATTTCCAAAGAGTCTGGAGGAAAGGGCCAATACAAGATAACACTTCTTTATCTTATCTGAAACAACATTTGATTCTTCATACCTGGGGTCCTTGCTTTCTTGAAGAGTCGACTGTTTCCTTGATGACCTGCATTACATGTCATTCCTCTGATCATTGAAGATGTCCCTAGAATGATTGTTATCATCATCAAGTGATGTGTGCCTACCATTTAGACACTGCTTCACATAATGGCCGAACTTATTACAAACAAGGCATCTGTCTTTCCTTCCACCCTTAGATCCAGACTTTCCATTGAAGTGATCTTTAGGTAGGCCATCAGAAGCTTTTGCTGCGCCATTCTGATAATATTCTTTGCTTCGATTTCACCCTTGGTGAATTTGAAGAGGGATGAGGAATCCATTGATCCTTTTTTCCATTCCCAACTGTCTTCGGTGATTGCTCTTTCACTCTTGCTTGGGCTTTGTCTTCACCTCAACTCTGATACCATGTTAAATTTTAGGTATGTTCTATTCTTAGAGCAATTTATTTCAATTTTCATAGTTAGCTCAATATCATTTTCAGATTAGCAATCACATCAACATTAAAGTAAATTGTAGATAGAACATAATCATAGATCGCAGAAGACAAGCCAAGACAAGAAGACACAAGATGTGGTGCTAGCCAGGGACAAACCCCAATGTGGGGAAACCCTTGATCAATTCTTCTTATATGTTCTTCAATAGTTCAATAGAGAGAGAGAGAGAGATAGTACATATACAACGAAAGTCAACACTTTGACTTATCTAAATAAGAGCATAGATCATATCTAAGTAGATGACACATGAGGTAGTTGAACTCAATTGAAGACAAGCTGCTTCAACTGATTCTCCTAGGTGACTCCATCACCATACTGCACCTATCATTGTGCTGCTCCTCATCATCATGCTGCACCTCACTGTGCTGCACCATGCTGCACTCATCATCACTATGTTGGACCTCATAACCATGCTACACATATCTTACTGTTGCACCTTATGCTGCTACTATTGTCCCATGTGTCATTGTTGCGCCATGTTGCCACAACTGTCCCATGTGCCATAGCTGCACCATGCTAGCCACGATTGTCCCATGTGGCATACTTCTGTCCCAATGTTAGTGAGATTTCCATTCCATGTTTGGCATACTGCTGTCCCATTTGCTGGTGACATTGCCATTCCATGTTTGACATATTACTGTCCCATTTGCTATGCTCCAACAAGCACCATTGCCTAGCTGTCCCATTTGCCATGATGTAACTTTCTGCTGTCCTAATGAGTTTGCAACACTATGCTATTGTTGTTGTTCCATTATAGCCTTGTTGCACCATACCATTGATTGCTGTCCTATTGCTTTGTCCACCAAGTGACCTTGCTGTCCCATGTATCTAGTTTTCAACGCACCATACAAACAGTGCTCCAATAAGCATGTACTAGCTCACAGTTTTGAGGTCTGTTTGGTTGCAACAAACTAGGTCTCGTTAGGGCACACAATAGTCCTTAACCATCCTTCTTTTTGTGCCCAAAAACACTCCCAATAAATGCGTCTGCGCTTCTTTGAGGAGCCGAGGGTCGCTGCTTCAATTATGGGCTGCCCTTTATCTTGACAGCGGCTAGGACAACGTGGAGGTTTTGGGCATCCCTTCATGATTACGTCCTCTAGGTTGTGTGTAGAGCTGTCATAGGTTAGGGTTCTAGGACTGCGTTATGGCCTCCATGCTTAGGCTTCTTTCCTCCAAAGTCTAGAGCTTCCTCTCCTAGATTTCTCTTCCACCAAAACCCAAAGAGAGTGGAGAGAAATCAAGAGAGAAGTGTGTGTGAAATGACTCTCAAGTCATCTCCTTTTATACTAAAACGTTGAGCACATGTGGGGTTTATTTGGTTGTTGGCCGACCTTGACGAATTGTATTATAACACAAATAAATTCATAACTCCATGAATACTTATTGGAATCAGATGATCTTTAGATCAATCCTACATCTCTCGGTGAGAGGGATCCAAGAAAAATATTAGCTGCCATAAATAAGATGACCCACATGGAGTTTGGCCCTAGTTGCCCTAGTGAGCCTTTAGGATTTGTCAAAAGCAGTTAATGTCATACCCTTCTTGGGCATGTTACAAATGTATAAGTTTATAGAATTGTCAAGAAGACCTCCATGGCAAGCGCTAGTTACTCCTCTTTAAGTTGGCCTCAAGATAAAGTGAAGAACTCATGTCGTCTCACCTAATTTGGAGACACAACTCTTCATAAGATCATGTCAGCTAATGTTCATGGTCATAAAGAGGCAGCTTAGCCTATTCCACAGAAGCAAGTTCGGATCTCTTTGAAATTCAGATGACAATTATAGAGGCAAGTTCAATGAAGGAGCTCGGATGAGGATATAGGGTTGCAGAGATAAGCTTGGTGCTATCTCACAGTCAAGGGAAAAATTCTATCTCAGTACAACAAGGAGAAATTTGGTGAAATTACAGTGATCAAGGTTCAATATTATCACAAAGAAGGTCTCTTTGCCTCGGTGTCATGACAGTTTAAAAATATAGTATCTGTGCCACCATAGTTCGTTGCTATCACAGTTTGGTGACCATCTTAGTGTGCTCGAATAGGAGACGATCTCAATATATCCACAATTTGTTTTGATGTTATCATTGTAACTTTGTTTCGGTGCCTCCGAAGTGAGAAAGGCTCTTTACCACCATATATGAAGGAATCAATAAGGACTCAATGCCATCACATAAATAAGATCTTTGTGTCATGTTAATGACAAGGTCTTAGTGGTAACTATGTCTCGGTGCTAAGAAGGCCAAAGCAGAAAAGGAGTCAAGAACAAGAAAAGAGCAGAATATAGTCAAGAGAACTAGTGTCTTGGTCTTGGAGTGGCTAATAGGTCAAGGGTCTTGGTCTTGGTATTCGTCAATTGGAATTTCTATAAGAATAATTTGTGTGATTTTTCCTCTCATAGAGTGAGAGGTTTTGGCCCTCGCTGATAGCCTATAGGTTGTGTCTCTTGTCTACTTATGTTCATGCATTGGTAGTTGTTTGATGAAGAAGAACACTACTAACCTAAGTAAAGAAGATCCTAATCTAAAGAAGTAAAAAGCACTCACAAGTGGTGACTAATTGAAGAGAAATCACCTAACTAATGATGCACTAGATTTCTCAACATGGTATTAGAGCTAAGGGGACAAAGTCAAGAAAAGGGCATCTAATCAAAGAGACACTCAAGGGTCGAGTTTCAAGAAAGGCATCAAAGCAAGTCGATGGATATCAAAGCAAAACTTCAAGATCTACATTGAAGAATCACACCCTAGATCAAAGAAGAAAGTCTACTTTAAAAGAAGTATTAGGATCATCAATCAAATAATCAAGTCCAAAACCTTATTTCTACACAAGGCGAATAGATCTACAAATCAAAGGAAACTAGAAGTCCATTCATCCAAGAGAAGTGTTTCTAGGTCAAAGATCATATCCTCTTAGAGAAATTCAAAACCCTAGAAGTATTTATGAGATCCACACTCTATCATCACCAAAGGAAACCTCAAATAATTTGTAGACTATTTAATCAAGAGAAGCAAGATCAAGGGGATGATCATTATCTTCAAAAGATTCCAAGGCAGTCTCCCCTCATTCAAGCAAGGACCTCCTTATCCTTAAAGAAGATAATTCGAGGAGCATCAAGACATCTTCATCGATCATGATCAACAAAGAGATCAAGTTGAAGATTTTATCTTCACTTGACAAGTAAGTACCTTTTTCTTCTATAATCTAATAAAATGACTTTGTTTTCCAAAGAGATTTATACGTTGGTTGGGTCATCAAACTTCCTCGCATGGAAAAGAAGGATAGAAATAGTCCTCAAAGAAAATGAAGTCATTGATCATATAAATGGAAAAGTCTGTAAACCATCCAAAGGTCAAGTACTATCTGAATACATGGAAAAGAATCTAAGGGCTCAAGAGGTTCTTATGGAATCCGTCAAAGATTCCCGCGTTCCCCTATAGCAGGATTGGAGACATCAAAAGAGATATATGATAAGTTGGTAGAACTATTCTCTGAAGATGCGATAAAGAAGGTCATATCACTTAGATATGATCTACACAAATTAAAGGTATCAAAGGATAAAGGGTTATCTTCATAAGATCTCAACTACAAGATCTAGGAGAGATGATTTTAGATAAGGAAATGATCTCCTTTGTTCTAAATTTACTAACTAATGAACAAGGTAACAAATGCCTATGAGGATAAGAAAGCTATTCCATTCAACAACTTGTGATTTCTATGCAAGATAGAAGAAGATAGGTTGAGGGAAAAAAAAGTGTTCAAACATTTGTTGAAAGGAAGGGGAAGTTTGGAAAATTTGGTCCTCAGAAAGGAAAGAAGAAAATAACTAAGATCCAATGCTATAAGAATTACAAGAAAATATTGTCCTAAGCTCAATAAGGGCAATAACAAGAAAGATAGATAAGAAGCCCATATCACCAAATAAGTGGAGGAAGCTGAAAAGAAGAAGTCCAAGAAAGAGGAAGTAAGATATCTCTACTATGATTGAGATAGTCTTCCTCACCTAAGTTCTTTTCAAGTTCCTATTATTAAGTCTTCTGTTGTAAGATATGGCTATCATGATTCACTAAGAAATATGATGGGATGCATCATGGCGTCATAAAACCATTGAAATCAAGAGCTCGTGACATCATCATATAAAAGCATGAAAGATGGTTGAAATTGAAATCTATAGCAATCAACTATGAAGGATATAACTCTTGGGAAAAAGTCATCCAAAGACAAAGCTCATTATACATCAATCAAAAGGAAACATTTGCTTGATGGGGATACTCTCTATAAAAAGTTCCGGAATCAACGAGGCTATAACATTAGTCACTCTCTAGAAAATAATTAACATGAACCTTGAATCAACAATTTCAAAAAAATGTTGGCAACTCATTTATATCTAAAAACCTGTAGAAATATAAAATATAATTTAAATTGCTTTTATATGGGTAAGTAAGTAGATGTTTTTATTATCAAAAATTTACTTTCAAATTAGAATATGAAGTAAATCTCTACATTCATCATCGAATCGAATCTTGTACTGGACTCGAGAATTCATCAATGTCATGTTTGTATTGGGGATGAATTCTTGTTTTAAGAATTATAGTAATCAATCATCGGGAAACATGGACTAATTTTTTTTGAGAATAACGTAATATGGTCATAGAGACAAAGCAATTTATCTCAAACAACAACTTCAAACTCAGAAATTGGACAACACTTCTTTGATTAATAGTTAATAAAATGATATAGTGATACCAATGATATGTAAATGCATAGAGTACATCTTGCTAGGCTTGCACATTATGAAAGCTTTATATTTGAAATTGAATCGAGCAGCCTTAATACTCGATTGGGATTAGTTGAATGGACCGTGAGAATATTTTCTCTGTTCCGCTACATTGTCCTCACCAAAATGATGTTCAGGGATATAGTAACCCGTTACAGGATCCGACATCCAAAACCTCGTTTAATAAGTCCGACATCCAAAAACCTCGTTTAATAAGTCCGACATCCAAAACCTTTTTTAATAACCTACAGGAGACGTATCAACCGCTTGTTTTGGTTCTGCTCGAATTAATCCTTTACTGAATCTTCTACTTTCTGCCGGGGAATCCTCTACTGCATTGTATCAATTAAAAGCGAACGGAATCAAGTAAATTAGTTTTTATTTGCCATATAAACTTGTGATTTTAAAAGTGTGGAGTTCATATTATGTTGTTGGAGGAGATTTTAGTGGCGTTGTGAAGGAGTTACGTAGCGTGAATGCCTACATTTGATCCCATATCCATGCCCTCCATGCCCCCCAACTCGAGAAAGGGCAGCCGCAGCCGCACATGGAAAAGAGATCTCGCCATGAGGAGCCTCTGCTTATTTCCATTATCGAGTTGTCTTGGATGTTGTTGCAGTGGAGGACGGTGCCGACGACGATTGCGCGCGAGGCTCAAAAGGATGCAGAGAACCATTTCTTCCCTATTTAATAATCTGTTGCAAAAACTCTACGCGCCATTTTTCAATTTGAAATTCTTTAGTGCCTTGGTAGCATTTGAACGCATTTAAGTTCATGTCTTAAATCCACCACCCGGGAGACAACGTTGCTTGCATGTTGAAAACTTACAATCAATCCATTCCTCCCGATTTCCGCGTTAAATTTTGAGATTAATGTAAAATAATGAGGAAATTCCACGGTTTTAACTAATCATATCCGCGCAACGCTCGGTTAACAAAATTACATGTACTGAAATTAGTTAAATGTAATAAACGTGTTATATGTAATAAATAAATTCAATTACAATGTTACATCCCGGGTTGCCCACCTGAACCAGAAGTATAAATGCTATAACGAAAAATACAAGAAGAATTGTTCTACCGTTCACATCCACAGATCACATTTTCATAATCTTTCAATAACGGAGCGAACCCTCGCAATATACTTCGTTATACTTTGCGCTTCATTAATCATTAATCAGATACCTTTGTTTCCATCCCTTCTTATGGGTTTGGAGGCTATTTTATAAGGTGATTTCTATACATTCTTCATCTTTACATTTAAAAATGACATTATGTATAAATTTATTACATTTACATTTAAAAATGGCATTCGGTATAAATTTATTCTCTAATCAGAATATTAAAAGTCATTAAAATATTAAATAAAATATATGTAATATTTTTGAGTAATCTGGTATGAAAATGCACGGAGGTAGATTTTTTTTTATAGATTTTGTCAACATGTATTTTTCTGCATTACTTTCCATGTTCCTGAATCAATGACTATTCGATAAACCATCATCATTACATAGAGTAATCTTTAGTAAAGGAATAGTAATGTGTACAAGGGGCCTTCAATTTATAGATGTTCACTATAGTATCCATTACCTTCTAAGCATGCCCAAAGATTTAGTAATGAGTGACAATTGTTGTATAGTTCAACTGGCACCAAGGTTACCCCAAGGTTTGGATGAGACATCAAAGGGTCTCTTTTGAAATGCAATATCTTCCTCACAAGCTACAACATCAAAGTCCATTATTTTTCTTTTCTCATATTGTAAATATTATTTTGTCAAGAAAAAAAAAAATACCAAAGCCATGTAAGAGCCATAAGAATATTAAAAGTCACTAGGAGTTGAATAAGTCACGAGGTAGTTGAATAATCATGCCGAAGGTGAAGAGTGAGCTACCCATTTGTATAAATATAGCTTCGTGCCTTAGAAAAGGGCTTTTAGCACTTTGGGTGGCTATTAGAACTTAGGTGAATCCTAAAACTCTTACCCTTGGTATTTTCGAGATTTAGTTGTAGTGAGGCTAGTAGACTTATGTTGGAGATGGTATGAGCAACCCACCTTCCACTACTGGGTTTTGATGAATTTTTCATACATGCACTTGCAATTGCAACATTATCAATGAGAAGCTCTTCACCTTTGGCAAGATTCTTGTGCACTCTCATGATGGTTGTGATGACTATCTGATACTTCTATTATGCGTACGTGTTGACTTTCACATGAGTTATATGTTGATCTAATTTGTGGCTTGTTGCACAGTGTTGTCATTGATGCCAAAGGGGGTGCATCCAAAGTAGCAGAAAGACCATCCTTAATGATCGAAGGGTAGCAAATCGCTTTGTGAAGTAGTACGACAACATGAACTCTCACAAGGTATCATTACATGAGGATATGGGTGCTTGAAGTTATTTTAGTTTTCGATGAAGATAACATGTTCAAATGCTCCTACAAATAGTATGGTTTCATAGTGCTCTTTGATAACTTTCCAAAGGTACATTCCTCTTAGAACAACTCCTCCTGGACAAGAAGTTATGTCTTGTTAACAATCAATATTAGTCTGGGGAAAAAATTAAAGGCCAAACTATAGGCCCAAACCTAAAATATTTAATTATTAAATATCATTCAAGTTGGGAGAGTATCCACCTTTGGACAGGTAGATCAATGGCCACCAATGTGCAGAATTGCACACTGATTAACATAGTTAAAGATCATGCAAGTCTTAGATCCATCCACCATGCTCTAGACATATCAACAACAAGATGGTAGGAAAGATGATCAAGGTTTAACCGATCCCATTGGACTAATAGATTGATGATACATGGCAACAAATTAATGGATACTGACAAGGTCCTATTAATGTTTGATACATGGCATAGTGCATACATGGAAAGTTGACATAAGCCTGTCGATGTGGTGCTACCTGAGGTTGCCACATGGCAGGCGAATATGGCATTTTGATTTATCCAATAGGAATAATATTGGACGACACATGGACCAATCAAGGCATGACATGTGCCCACTATGAAATCAAATAAGAATGACCAATGGGCCTTCGGTCACAATCATATGGCAAGATCATATGGGTTAAGAAGCTCCGAGTCTCTTCATCCAACATTAAACTTGGTCATATGGTGAATACCATTGGTGCAAAACAATTGGTTTAACTCCGCGAACCATGGGCCTATGGTCCGTCATCCCCCATTGCATGGGTCCACCAAACTTCTATATATAAAACCCTACAAATTTTATAATAGAAAGATAAAAAAGTTGAATAACTCTCACTAGTATTGTTTCATGCAGTCAAGTTCAGAGACTTATATTGTTTTGGTTCACAAAAAAAAAATGTTCTTTATGAATATCAAGTGTTACCCCAAAATACTATTACTCCAATAGATCAAAACTTGTTGTTCTGGTTTTGTTAACTGGTTAGTTGAATACTATGGTTTTTCCTTCATTCTCATTAAGGTAGGTTGAGTTCTGGAATTGCATATTGATGTAGCACATTTGTGCCAGTCCTATAGTCGAGGGCATTACATTGTTACCACAATAATGGAGTTTTGTGACTAAGTTTGTTGCCACTATAGATGAGGTCGAGGATGAAGTTGAGGCCATTACATTGTTACTATTTTAATGAATTTCTATGATCGATCTCGTTGTCATTGTGAACAAGGTTGAGGAAGAAGCCAAGGCAATTACATTATTGATATTGTAATGAAGTTTTGTGAACAAGTTTCTTTTTGTTGTGGATGAGGCCAAGGATGAGGCCGAGGCCATTGCATTGTTACCACTTGAGTATTGTAACCAAGTTTATTTCCATTGTTGAAGAGCTCGAGGAAGAGGCCAAAGCCATCATTGTTGCCACCATGAATGAATTTGATGGCATATACTATCACCAACATGGCCCTTAAGAGATGACAAGATTAAGAATAGCGAGTATATTATAACTACATGGACCCATAAAGGTATGAAGAGTCAACATGGCATACATTGAATATGGTGAATCTAGTATAATCAAATGAGGATCACCGAGAATGCCAAGACACACTGAGAGTGTAACTGGTAAGTCAATGGAATAATATGTGGGTGGTCGAAAGTTTCACCTATAGCATAAATAGGTTAGTTTATTTTTTTACTATTTTCACCCATTCTTTAGCTACATTAGCAACTTTCGGTGTCTAGGGCTAGAATCCAATAGTCATTTTATAGAACTCGTGCCAATTTTCTATCATTTTCTAGAATGCCCTGAAATGATGATTGTGTCAAACATTTAATTTAATATATGGCTTGTTATAGTTTTTGTAGTTTTTCAAGTCATTATTTATCCAAATTGAAAATCACGAGATGTTTGGAAATCAAGACTCAAAGATAGATGCAACTAGATAGGTTTGATAATTTTGGCTCATGAATAATGACCAGAATCTATTGTGTATGTTTGGAAAGTCTATGAAAATATTGTAGGTATCTTAGACACATGAAGATAACAAGTTTTGAGAAAAGGTTTGAATGATTAGATTACAATTCTGGTTGGAGCAGAGTTTTGGGGCAACAGTACGACAACCCACAACAAAGATTAATAATGATCACAGTTGAGACATTCGTTGCAGGTTGTGTGAAATTTTCATGGGCAATAATTAGTGCAATTGTTAGATTGTATGGCTAATGATTGTTGCAATAGTAGGTTGTATGTTCACTATCAATTGGTATTGTAGTTCAAGACTTTATGTATGACACAATGATATTTTCTGATTGTCGATCCAGTTTGAAAATGTGATGAAATAGAGGTCCACAATGAAGCAAAGGAATAAAGTTGAAGCCTTAATGAGGTTGGATTCCTAGAGTAGGTTGGGACCTACTCATATGCTAAGGTTGGAGCCTTAATCAAGTTGGAGCCTACTCGAGGTTGCAACCTCAATCAAGTTGTAACCTACAGTGAGTAACTTTTTACATCTTCGAGGATAGAGGCTCAATCAGGTTGTCGCCTACCACAAGTGAAAGCTTGCATATTTTTGGGGTAATTGACTCCCACAGGTTGGGGTTTGTAAATTTATGTAAAGGAAATGAAAAGTGGGTATAAGAAGATTCGGTGGTTTTCTCCCATTTGGGTTTCCTCCAAAAAAAATTGTCTCCTTGTGATGTCATGCATTCATGTCTTGTTGTTTGCTCTTTTCATGCTACTAATATGAAGATGAATTGATATAATTAATGACATAATGTTTATGGTTCATTACTATATGGATGAATGTTAAGAAATATTGTTAAACTTTGAAATTGACCTCACACTAATTCACTACCCCCTCTCAGTGTGAATTTTGGGCCAACAATTGGTGATAGTGTAGGTGCCTTCAGGAAGATCTAACTACTATAAGGTCAAACATCTAGAAGTGATGGAAACTACCAAAGAATTATGGAATCCCCCCATGTTTGATGGAACAAATTATGCATTCTGGAACATAAGGATGGAGACATATCTCATCTCCTTAGGAGTAGAAGTTTGGGAAATTGTAAACACAAAATATAAAGTCCCCAATGTTACTCCAATAGATGTAGTAGAGAAGGTAGTTTTCACACATAATGTACAATTGAAGCATGCTATCCTAAGAGGATTAGTGAAGTCAAAATTCGTCAGAGTGATGTAATGCAAGTCAGCACATAAGGTATGGAATAAAATTCAGAACTATTATGAAGGTGATAAGAAAGTTAAAGAAGTATGATTACAAGTTCTTAGAGGACAATTTTAAAGTTTGAATATGGAAGATGATGAGAACATTGCTTCATATTTCCTTCATGTGGAAAAAATAGCTAACTCCATTGTAGATCTTGCTGAATATGTTCCTAATAGTTATGTAATTCAAAAAATATTGAGATCACTTCTATCAAGATTCAACCCTAAAGTCTTTTCCCTTGAAGAATTAATAGAAGTTGAAAAGGTGGCAGTGGATGAAATCCATCAAACTCTTTTTGCATATGAGTTGAGAATAGAAGAAGATAATTCCTGGGTCAAGGTTTCATTTTTCAAGGCGGAAAAATATTAAAATAACCAAAAGGACAAAGAAGACTCTAATTTTGATGAAGAAGAAACAAATTTTGTTCAAAAACTCAAGAGAGGAACCAACAAGTTCAAGGGTGAGCTTCCTTTCAGTTGTTTTGAATGTGGAGTAATTGGTTACTATGCATCTAATTATTTGTATGCTAAGTTGAATGAAAGTGACGATGAATCAAAATTCAAACCCAAATTTAAAAAAAAGAAGTAAATACAGAAGACAAAGAAATTTTACTTGAAGGGACAAAGGGATAGTGAAAGCAGTGCAAGCATGGTCGATGAAGAAAGAAATAAAATATTATTCAGTTGAGGTTGAAGAACTTGAAGTAGAAGTGGATCTTGAAGGGGAAATTAGAACTCTTATGAAAATAGTCTAAATGAATACACTATTGTTTCCCTCAAATTTGAACTAGAAGAAGAAAAAAGAATACAAGGATGCCTATCTGAATAGCTGAACGAGAAAGAAAGAAAAAAGTGAAAGATTGGAAAAGGAAGTTATCCTCTTAAGAGAAAAATTGTAGCAACTTAGATCAAAGTTCAACAAAAGCATTGATTCTCTAGATCATATTCTTCACATGCATAGGTCTCCACTTATCGAGACAGGCCTTGGCTATTAAGAAGTTGAGGCATAAAAAAATAATGGTCCCCCTAGCTCATCAAGTCTAAAGAACATTGATCAAACTTTTATAAAATCAAGTAATAGCTCACATGAATATCCAAATCAAGTATTACATCAAGTGAATTAGGTTTATTTCAATGATTGTCAAGGAAATTCCAAAAGGAATCAAAATGCAACAAATCAATAGAAAGGATCCACAAGTAAAATTAATGTAGGAAAAACAATGAATATTGTTAATGACAAAGCATCCATTGGGATTAATGGAAAATGTTTAAAAAATGAATAGATAAATATGTTTCATGATCAGGTTGAACAACAAGGAACCATGACTCCTCCAAAAGGCATCCTTAGAAGATCGAGATCTCCTTCCTTCCCAGGTATGAAATCAAATTTCTTGGTTATTGTTACTCATGTACTAAGTTTAGACATAAAGTGAAAGATTGTTGCATCAATGATATGGTCATATATAGAGGATAAGAATTGTTGAAGACTAATGTTAAATGTCACAATTAGGGCCATATAGAAATGAAATTACAAACTTAACCTTGGATGGTACGATAAGGGGAGATTTCGTATCAATGTTGGAAGATGGAAAAGGGGTTAAGGAGGGCCTCCATTAGGTTTTATTTCTTCGGTCTAATCTTTTGGATAAAGACTCTTCAAGATCATAAATTTCTAAATCAAAACGTGAAAAAGTAATTATGAAGGAAGTATCTAGACTATGTTTTGATGGTGATATCTCACTTATAAAAAGAATGCATGACCTCATGGAGAGTACAACATCTCAACGAGAGAATATGAACAACCATAACTAAGAAATAGAAGCATAGTATTAGGGGGAACCTATAGTGGAAGCATGGTCATAGGGGGAGACTATTAGTTATAAATATAAAAGAATGGTTTATGACAGGTCCACAAGATGATCAAGGAATAGGTACTCATAAAGGTTCATCTACATGTTAGCTTTTTGTAGATATATGTGATTGTTTTCCATTGATTTCAAAAGAGGAGAGATTGCATAAATTGATTTTACCAGGAAATATGGGAGGAATTGCACTTATTTTTATTGTGGGGAAAGATTGTACCACATTTCTTGGAGCTCTTGCTTTTCTTTAACATCCAATGACCATCAATATCTAAGGGTGTTTCCATCAATATCAAAGGGGGAGTTTGTTGTTGATAGTGTTGTAATTAACGAAAAATGGATGTCATTGATGTTAAAGGGGATATATGGACAGTAGAATCAATACCATCCTTGATGGTCAAAGAGAAACAGGTCACTTTGTGGAGTAGTATGATAGCTCGACCTTTCAAAAGGTATCGTTACATGAGGATGTGGGTTCTTGAATTTATTTGAGTTCTTGATGAATCTAAGATGTTAAAATGATCTTACAAATAGCATAGTTGTGTAGTGCTCTTCAATTCCTTTCCAACAATATATTCTACTCAGAAAAATTCCTTTTGGATGAGAAGTTATGGCTTGTTAAAAAATAGTATTGGTCGGGGGAAAAAATTAAAGTCCAAACTATATGGACAAACCCAAAATATTTAACTGTTAAAAATCATGAAAGTTATGAGTGGATCCATATTTGAACAAGTAGATCAATGGATATGAGCGCATAGAGTCGCACACTAGTTAACATAGTTAAAGATCATGCAAGTTTTAGATCAACGACTAGATGGTAGGAAAGATGATCAAGCTTTAACTAGTCCCACAAGACCAATTGATTGACGACACATGGAAGCAAATTAATGGATACTAACATGGACCTATTAATTTTCAGCACGTAGCATAATGCATACATTTCAGGATGACATCAACTCACCAATGTGGAGCCACCAAAGGTTGCCACATGGCAGGCGAATATGGCATTTTGAGTTGTCCAATAGGCTCAAAATTAGATGACATGTATCCCACTCAGGGTATGCCACATGGCCATTTTGATGTCATAATGATGTCAGCAGAAGAATGGCAAATGACCCTTCATTCGTGGTCATATGGGCTAAGAAGCTTTGCGTCTCTCTGTCTAACATTAAACTTGCCCATATCATGAATATTATCAGTGCAAAACAATTGGTTTAACTCCTTAAACCACAGGCGCATGGTCGACCCTCCCTCGTAGGTCACGTCTGCCAAACATCTATATATATGACCTAATAGATGTGTGAATAGAATGAACTAAAAAGTGAATAGCTCTCATTGTTATGTTTTTTTTGGACCGTGTTCAGAGAGTTATATTATTTTGGTTCGTAATGAAGTTTCTTGTTCATTTTGAATCTTAAGAGCTAGTAGACTTATGTTGGAGATAGTATGAGCAACCCACCTTCCACTATTGGGTTTTGATGAATTTTTCATACATGTACTTGTAATTGCAACATTATTAATGAGGAGCTCTTCACTTTTGGAAATATTCTTGTGCACTCTCATGATGGTTGTGATGACTATCTGATACTTCTATTATGTGTGTGTGTTGGCTTTCACATGAGTTATATGTTGAACTAATTTGTGGCTTATTGCACATAGTGTTTGATCCAGGTGGATATTGGTGGCCACCCACCTATCCCACCTAGACTTCCAATCACTTTCATTTGTTTCCTTGTTTATTTTAGCATTTACTATTTTGAGCATTTTTTCGAGTCCTGAACTTTTGGAGTAGTCTTGACCCCCCTAAACGGTGTTTTTTTGAGGTCTACAATAGGCCTGTAGCCACAAGTGGCTACGGGCCTGTGGAAAAACCTGTATTACTCGGAGAGACATTTATGGCTATGGGCCTGTGGCAAAACTTGTATTACTCACAGAGAGACCTTTTCAACAAGGTGTTGTACACGCCAAACGAAGATATTATGACCAAGTTATGACACCCTAGGAAGTTGGCTGCCCAGCTAACCTCAATGGGGCCCACAAACTCTTGGTGTTACATCTCCTGGGGTTAGGGTTTTGGTTGGTTAGGTTTTTCTCATGTTTTCCAATAATAGATAGGCCCTTTAGCCTCATTGTAACACAGTTCATAGGCATGTAGCAGCCACAACTGTTCTCAGAGATAAGCTACCATCGCTTGAGATAGCATTATTTCATTCAGTTTGTAAGCATATTTCAGTATTTGATATTAATGAAATGAATTGTTATTTTTGCTGCATCTTTGTCTTTATGGTTATATCTGTAATTTGGTGTGTTCCTGTTTAAATTCGAATCAATGTTGTCACTGATATCAAGGGGGATGTATGGAAAGTAGCAGCAAGACCATCCTTAATGATTGAAGAGTAGCAAATTGCTTTGTGAAGTAGTATGCCAACTTGACCTTTCACGAGGTATCATTACTTGAGGATATGCGAGGCTAGTAGACTTATGTTGGAGGTAGTATGAGTAGGCCAATTTCCATTATTGGGTATTGATTAATTTTTCATACATGTACTTGCAATTGCAACATTATCAATGAGAAACTCTTCACTTTTGGCTAGATTCTCGTGCAATCTCATGATGGTTGTGATGACTATTTGATACTATTATTATGTGTGTGTGTTGGATTTCACATGAGTTATATGTTGAACTAATCTATGGCTTATCGCACATAGTGTTTGATCCAGGTGGATATTGGTGGCCACCCACCTACCCCACCTAGACCTCTAGTCAGTTCATTTCTTTCCTTGTTTATTTCAACATTTACTATTTTTAGCAGTTTTTCAAGTCCTGAACTTCCGGAGCAGTTTTGACCCCCTAAATTTTTTTTTAGAGGTCCACAGTAGGCCCATAGGCATAGGCAAGGGATAGTTGAAAAACCTGTGGTACTCGGAGAGACCTTTCCAACAAGGTGTTGTAGCTACCAAACGTAGATAATATGACCAAGTTATGACCCTAGGAAGTTGGTTGCCCAACTAACCCCAACAGGGCCCACAAACTCTTGGCGTTACATATCCTAGGGTTGGGGTTTTGGTTGTTTAGGATTTTCTCATGTTTTCAAATAATAAATAGGCACTCAAGTCTGATTGTAACATAGTTCGGAGGCATGTAGCCACCACATCTCTTCTCAAAGATATGGTACCATCGCTCGAGCTAGTCTTATTTCCATTCGGTTTGTAAGCATATTTCAATATTTGATATTAATGAAATGAAGTGTTATTTCTGCTGCATCTTTGTATTTATGGTTATATCTGTAATTTGTTGCGTTCCTACTTAAATTCGAATCCGTGTTGTTATTGATGTCAAGGGGGATGTATAGAAAGTAGCAGCAAGACTATCCTTAATGATCGAAGAGTAACAAATTGCTTTGTGGAGTAGTATGACAACTTGACCTTTCACAAGGTATCATTACATGATTATATGCCAAGTGCTTGAATTTATTTTAGTTTTGATAAAGCTAACATGTTCAAATGATCCTATAAATAGTATGGTTTTGTAGTGCTCATTGATACCTTTCCAAAGGTACATTCCTATTAGAAATACTCCTCCTAGACAAGAAGTTATGTCTTGTTAACAATCAATATTAGTCTAGGTAAAAAATTAAAGGCCATACTATAGACCCAAACCAAAAATATTTAATTATTAAATATCATGCAAGTTGGGAGAGGATCCACCTTTGGACATGTAGATCAATGACCACCAATGTGCAGAGTTGCACACTGATTAACATAGTCAAAGATCATGCAAGTCTCAGATTCATCCATCATGCTCTGGACAGATCAACCACAAGATGGTAGGAAAGATAATCAAGGTTTAACCAATCCCATTGGACCAATAGATTGATGATACATGGAAACAGGTTAATGGATAGTGACAAGGGCCTATTAATGTTCGATACATGGCATAGTGCATACATGGCAAGATGACATTGGCCTGCCGATGTGGTGATACCTGAGGTTGCCACATGGCAGGACAATATGGCATTTTGAGTTTTCCAATAAGCATAATATTGGATGACACATGGCCCAATCAAGGCATGACATGTGCCCACTATGAAACATGGTGACATCAACATAAGAATGACTAGTGGGCCTTCGATCACGATCATATGGCAATATCATATGGGTTAAGAAGCTTTGAGTCTCTTCATCCAACATTAAATTTGGTCATATGGTGTATACCGTTGGTGCAAAACAATTGGTTTAACACCTTGAACCATGGGCCTATGATCCACCTTCCCCCTTTGTGTGGGTTCACCAAACTCATATATATATAACCCTATGGATTTCAGAATAGAATGATAGAAAAGGTGAATAACTCTCACTATTATGTTTTCATGCAATCAAGTTTAGAGACTTATATTGTTTTGGTTCACAAAAAGAAAAATTGTTCTTTATGAATCTCAAGTGCTACCCCCAAATCCTATTATTTGGACATAACGAAACTTGTTGTTTTGATTTTGTTAACTGGTTGGTTCAATACTATGGTTTTTCATTCATTCTGATTAAGGTTGGTTGAGTTTTGGAATAACATATTGATGTAGCACATTTGTGCCAGTCCTATAATTGAGGCCATTACAATTTTACCACAATAATGGAGTTTTGTGACCAAGTTTGTTTCCACTATGGATGAGGCCAAGTATGAAGCTGAGGCCATTACATTATTACTATTTTAATGAATTTATATGAATGATCTCGTTGCCACTGTGGACAAGGCTGAGGACAAAGTCAAGGCCATTATTATTGATACTGCAATGAATTTTTGTGAACAAGTTTGTTGTCATTGTGGATGAGGCCAAGGACGAGGTCGGGGCCATTGCACTGTTACCACTGGAGTTTTGTAACCAAGTTTATCTCCATTGTTGAAGAGGCTGAGGAAGAGGCCAAAGCCATACACTGTTGCCACCATGGATGAATTTGATGTCGTATACTATCGCAACCATGGCCCTTAAGAGATGACAAGATTAAGCATAATGAGTATAGTGTAAGCACATGGACCCATAGAGGTTTGAAGAGTCAACATGGCATTCATTGAATATGGTGAATCTAGTATAATCAAATGAGGATCACCAAGTATGCTAAAGCACACCGAGAGTGCAACTGGTAATTCATTGGAATAATATGCGGGTCATCAAAAGTTTCACCTGCAACACAAATAGGTTAGTTTATTTTTTTACTATATTCACCCATTTTGTATCATTGTTAGCAACTTTTGGTGTCTAGGGCTAGAATCTAGTAGTCATTTTATAGAACTGGTTTCGATTTTCTATCATTTTGTAGAATGCCCTGAAATGATGATTATGTCGAACAATTAATTTAATATATGGCTTGTTATAGTTTCTATGGTTTTTCGAGTCATTATTTATCCAAATTGAAAATCACAAGATGTTTGGAAATCAAGACTTGAAGATAGATGCAACTAGATAAGTATGATAATTTTGGCTCATGACTAATGAGCAAAACCTATTGTGCATGTTTGGAAGTTCTATGAACATATTGTAGGTATCTTAGACACATGAAGATAACAAGTTTTGAGAAAAGGTTTGAATAAGTAGATTACAGTTCTGGTTGGAGTAGAGTTTTGGGGCAGCAGTATTACAACCCACAACAAAGATTAATAATAATCACAATTGAGACATTGGTTGCAGGTTGTGTAATTTTTTCATAGACAATGACTAATGCAATTGTTGGATTTTATGGCCAATGATTGTTGTAGTAGTAGTTTGTATGGTCAGTATCAGTTTGTATTGCAGTTCAAGACTTTATGTATGATTCAATGATATTATATGATTGTGGATCCGGTTTGAAAATGTGATGAAATAGAGGTCCACAATGAAGCAAAGGAAGGAGGTTGAAGCCTTAATGAGGTTGGATCCTAGAGGGGGCTGGGACCTACTCATTTGCTAAGGTTGGGCTTCAATCAAGTTGGAGCCTACTCAATCTAGAGGTTGGACTCTCAATCAAGTTGTAGCCTACAGTGAGAAACTGTTTACATCTTTGAGGTCAGAGGCTCAATCAAGTTGTCGTGACCTAACAAAATTGGAAGCTTGCATATTTTGGGGGTAATTGACTCCCACAGGTTGGGGCTTGCAAATTGATTTAAAGGAATTGAAAAATGGGTAGAAGAAGATTCGGTGGTTTTCTCCCATTTGGGTTTCCACCTACAATTGTTTGTCTACTTGTGATGCCATTCATTCACGTCTTGTTGTTTTCTCTTGTCATGCTATTGATATGAAGATGAATTGATATACTTAATGAAATAATGTTTATGTTTCATTACTATATGGATGAATGTTAAGAAATATTGTTAAACTATGAAATTGACCTCATTCTAATTCACTGCCCCCTCTCAGTGTGACTTTTGGGCCAACAAGTGGTGATAGTGCATGTGCCTTCAAGAAGATCTAACTAGTAGAAGGTCAAACATCAAGAAGCAATGGAAACTACTAGAGTAGTGGGGAATACCCAAATGTTTGATGGAAAAAATTATGCATTTGGGAAGATAAGGATGGAGACATATCTCATCTCCTTAGGAGTAGAAGTTTGGGAAGTTGTGAACACAAAATATAAAGTCCCCAATGCTACTCCAATAGATGTAATAGAGAAGGTAGTTTTCACACATAATGTACAAGTGAAGCATGTTATCCTTAGAGGATTAGTGAAGTAAAAATTTATCAAAGTGATTCAATGCAAGTTAGCACATGATGTATCGATAAACTTCAGAACTATTATGAAGGTGATAAGAAAGTTAAAGAAGTATGATTACAAGCTTTTAGAGGACAATTTGAAATTTTGAAGATGGAAGATGATGAGAACATTGCTTCATATTTCCTTCATGTGGAAAACATAACTAACTCCATTGTAGGTCTTGGTGAAGGTGTCCCTAATAGTTATGTAGTTCGAAAAATATTAGGATGACTTATATAACATTCAACCCTAAATTCTGTGCCCTTGAAGAATTAATAGATGCTGAAAATATGGCAGTGGATCAACTCCATGGAAAACTTTCTGCATATGAGTTGAGAATTAAAGAAGATAATTCAAGGGTCAAGGAAGCTGCTTTCAAGGTGTAAAAAGAATAAATTATAAGCAAAAGGACGAAGAAGACTCTACTTTTGATGAAGAAGAAACACCGTTTGTTCAAAAACTCAAGAGAGGAACCAACAAGTTCAAGGGTAAGTTTCCTTTCAAATGTTTTGAATGTGGAGTAATTGGTTACTATGCATCTAATTATTTGCATGCTAAGTTGAATGAAAGTGATGATGAATCCAAATTCAAACCCAAATTTCAAAAGAAGAAGTAAATACAGAAGACAAATAAATTTTTCTCAAAGGAACAAATGGATAGTGAAAGCATTGCAAGCATTACCAATGAAGAAATAAATAAAATATTATTCAGATGAGGTTGAAGAACTCAAAGCAGAAGTGGATATTGAAGGGGAAATTAGAACTCTTAGGAAAATAGTATAAATGAAAACACTGTTGTTTCCCTCAAATTTGAACTAGAATAAGTAAAAAGAATACAAGGATACCTATCTGAATAGCTGAATGAGAAAGAAAATTTTGTGAAAGATTGGAAGAGGAAGTTGTCCTCTTAAGAGAAAAATTGTAGCAGCTTAGTTCAAAGTTCAACAAAAGCATTGATTCTCTAGATCATATTCTTCGCATGCATAGGTCTCCACTTTTCGAGACAGGTCTTGGCTATTAAGAAGTTGATGCATCAAAAAATAAAGGTCCCCTTGGTTCATCAAGTCCAAAGAAGATTGATCAAACTTTTATAAAATAAAGCAATAGCTCACATGAATATCCAAAGAAAGTAGTACATCAGGTCAAGTAGGTTCATTTCAGTGATGGTCAAGGAAATTCCAAAAGGAATCATAATGCAACAAATCAATAGAAATGATCCACAAGTAAAATTAATGTAGGAAAAACTATGAATATTGCTAATCACAAAACATCCATTGGGATTAATGGAGCATGCTTCAAAAATGAATAGGTAAATATGGTCCATGCTCTGGTTGGACAACAAGGAACCATGACTCCTCCAAAAGGCATCCTTAGAAGATCGAGATCTCCTTCCTTCCCCAGGTATAAAATCAAGTTTCTTGGTTATTGTTACTCATGTACTAAGTTTAGACATAAAGTGAAAGATTGATGCACCAATGATATGGTCATATATAGAGGATATGGTTAGACACCTAGAAGGAGATATGTCGACCAAATCAAAAGAATTCCCTAGCCACATCCGCAAGTGTTGAAGATTAATATTGAATGTCACAAATGTCACAATGACGGCCATATAGCATGAATTACAAACTTGGCCTTGGATGGTACGATAAGCGAAGATTTCCTGTCAATGTTGGAAGATGGAGAAGAGGTTAAGGAGGACCTCCATTAGGTTTTATTTCTTCGTCTAATCTTTTGGATGAAGATTCTTAAAGATCATAAATTTCTAAATCAAAATTTGAAGAAACAATTATGAAGGAAGTATCTAGACAATGTTTTGATGGTGATACCTCACTTGTAAAAAGAATGCATGACCTCAGGGAGAGTACACCAACATCTCAGGGAGAGAATGGGAACAATCATAAGTAAGAAATATAAGCATAGTATTAGGGGGAAACTATAGTGGAAGCATGGTCATAGGGGGAGACTATAAGTTAGAAAGACAAGAGAATGGTTTATGACGGGTCCACAAGATCATCAAGGAATAGGTACTCATACAGGTTCATCTACATGTTAGCTTTTCGCAGATATATGTGACTGTTTTCCATTGATTTCAAAAGGGGAGAGATTGCATAAATTGACTTTACTAGGAAATATGGGAGGAATTGCACTTATATCTATAGCGGGGAGAGATTGTACCACATTTATTGGAGCCATTGATTTTCTTTAACATCAAATGACCATCAATATCTAAGGGTGTTGACATCACTAAAAAAGGGGGAGATTTTTGCAAATAATGTTGTCATTCACGAAAAAAGGATGTCATTGTTGTCAAATGGGGTGTATGGACAATAGAATCAATACCATCCTTGATGATCAAAGAGAAACAAGTCACTTTGTGGAGTAGTATGATAGCTTGACCTTTTACAAGGTGTCATTACATGAGGATTTGGGGTGCTTGAATTTATTTGAGTTCTTGATGAAGCTAATATGTTAAAATTCCATTACAAATAGTATATTTGTGCAATGATCTTCAATTCTTTTCCAACAATATATTCTACTAAAAAAAAAAATTCTCTTGGATGAGAAGTTATGGCCTATTAAAAATATGTATTAGTCAAGGGAAAAAATTAAAGGCCATCCTATATGAACAAATCCAAAATATTTAACTGTTAAAGATCATGCAAGTTGGGAGTGGATCCATATTTGAACAAGTAGATCAATGGTTATGAGAGCATATAGTCACACACTAGTTAAAATAGTTAAAGATCATACAAGTTTCATACCAATCCATCATGTTCTCAATAGATCAATGACTAGACGGTAGAAAAGATGATTAAGGTTTAACCAGTCCCATAGGAACAATTGATTAACGACACGTGGAAGAAAATTAATGGATACTAACATGGGCCTATTAATGTTCAACACATAGCACAATCATACATTTCAAGATGACATCAACTCGCCAATGTGGAGCCACCAAAGGTTGCCACATAGCAGGCAAATATGGCATTTTGAGTTGTCCAATAGGCTCAAAAGTAGACGACATGTAGCTCTCTCACAGAATGCCACATGGACACTATGATGTCATAATGATGTCAGCAGAAGAATGACCATTGACCTTTCAGTCACGGTCATATGGAAAGATCATATGGGATAAGAAGCTTCGAGTCTCTGTGTCTAACATTAAACTTGGCCATATCATGAATATTATCAGTGCAAAAGAATTGGTTTAACTCCTTAAACCACAGAAGTATGGTCGACCCTCCCTCGTATCTCTAGTCTGCCAAACATATATATACGACCCAATGGATGTGTGAATAGAATGAACGAAAATGTGAATAAATCTCATTGTTATGCTTTTTTGTGACCATGTTTAGAGACTTATATTGTTCTAGTTCGCAGTGAAGTTTCTTATTCATTTTGAATCTTAAGAGTTACCCTCGAATCTTATTAGTCCGATAGAACAAAACTTATTGATATGGTTTTGTTGACTAGTTGGTTGAATATATTTTTTCCATCATTTTGACTAAGGTTGGTCAAATTCTAGAATGGCATATTGATGTAGTGCATTTGCACTAGTCCTATAGTCAAGGCCATTACATTGTTACCAATGTAATGAAGTTATATGGTTGAGTTTGTTTCCATTGTGGACAAGGTCGACGATAAAGTCGAGGCTATTACATTGTTGCTACTATAACGAAGTTTTGTGATCGAGTTCATTACCACTGTTGATGAGGCTGAGTGCGAATCCGAGGCCATTGCATTGTTGCTACTAGAATGAAGTTTTGTGACTGATTTCATTACCACTATGGATGAGACTGAGGCCAATGCATTGTTGCCACCATAACGAAGTATTGTAACTAAGACTATTGCCATTATAGATGAACCCAAGGATGAGGTTGAAGCCATAAATTATTGTCATCGTGGATGAAGGCGAGGCCATATATTATTACCACCGTGGTCCCTAAGAGATGATAAGCATGAGCAAAACAAGTATGGTATAACCACGTGGAACCACATAGGTATGAAAAGTCAATGGGGAGTTCGGTGAATATAGCCAATGCACACCGAGAGAGTAGTTGGTAAGTCGTTGGAATAATATGTGGGTGGTCGTATGTTCGACTTGCAACACAAATATGTTAGTTTATTTATTTTTATATATTTTCCCATTCTATAGAATTGTTATCAAATTTTGATGTCCCACACTAGAATCTGATGGTCATTTTGTAGAAACAATGCTACTTTTCTATCAACTTATAGAATGCACCTAGAAACTGCAATGATGTCAAATAATTAATTAACTATATGGGTTGTTATACTTTTTGTGGGTTTTTGGAGTCATTTTTTTATCCTAATTGAAACTCAAAGATGTTGGGAAATTAGGACTCATAGACAAATGCACCTAGATTGGTTTGACAATATTTTAGCTCATGATTGATGACTAAATGATATTATGTATGTTTGGAATTTATATGATCATATTGCAGATATGTTATATACATAAAGATAATAGGTTTAGAGAAAAGGTTTTAATGATCAAATTACAATTTTGGTTGGAGCAGTGTTTTGGGACAAAAATATGAAAATTTGCAACAATGATTGACATTGATCATAGTTGAGACAATGGTCGCAGGTTGTGTGACAAGAGAATGGAAAAATATTATTGTAGTTGTTGGATTTTATGGACAATGATTGTTGTAGTAGTAGGTTGTATGGTCAGTTTTGGTATGTATTGTAGTTTATAACTTTATGTCTGAGTTAGTCATATTCTATGATTGTGGATCCAGATTGAAAATGTGATGAAATAGAGGCCCACAAGGAAGAAAATTAAGGAGTTTGAAGCATCAATTAGGTTGTATCATAGAGCAAGTTGAAGCCTACTCATTTGTCGAGGTTAGAACCTTTAATCTTGTTGGATCTTAAAGCATGTTGGAGCCTACTCAATCTATAGGATGAAGCCTCAATCACGTTGTAGTCCATATTGAGAAGTATATTGCATCTTCAAGGTTTGAGCCTCAATCAGGTTATGGCCTACCACAAGTGGTAGCTTTTTTGGGGGTAGTTGACTCCTGCAAGTTGGGAACTACAAATTGATGTAAAATAATTGAAAACTAAGAAGAAGAATATTTAGCGGTTTTCTCCCATTCAGGTTTCCACCTTAAAATTTTTGTATCCTTGTGACGTGATGCTCTATTGCGTTGTTGTTTTCTCTTATCATGAAAATAATATGATGATGCATTGATATAATTAATGACATAATTCTTATGGTTCATTACTATATGGATGAATGTTGATAAAGATTTCTAAATTGTGAAATTGACCTCACACTGATTCACTCCCCCTCTTAGTGTGACTTTTGGGCCAACATGGCTTGTGGCTTATATGTTTTCTCATGCATGTTTTCATTTTCATTCCATGCATTACACTAGTGATTAGTTGTGAACTACTTTGCAATTAGTTTCTAGTGCTATTTTATTGTTACATGTCTTGGATGGATTTAGCTAACTAACTCCTCTTGAGATGTACTTTGTCTTATTGTTGTACTGTTACATTCTTGCATCACGCGCTTCAAGTTCATCATTTTTGGGCTGATTCGTTCTCACACTTCCAATATTTTACACTCGCCTCACATTAACATCTCTTCATTCAATACCCAAGAGAAAAGAAACAAATATGGCGGAAATCAGCCCACATATCAGATGTGACTCCTATCCCAAACTGTGTGAGGCTTAATTGGGACATCATACTGGGGACATCCCCTTACAATTGGCAGTGCATTTCTCCCCATCAACAATTTTGGCTCTAGAAAGAGGGCTAGGTGACAAAATGACCATGTGGAATCCATGTCTTAAATTTTGATTTTAAAATGGCTTCTTCCCAAATCCCTATTTGGAGTTGTGTTTATGGAAAAGTAGGTATTGGAACTCCTATCGAGATAGTTGATCTCTTCTCAAAAAATGATTTTGATGGTGAAGGTGAAATTTCTGCATTTGAACATATCTATCAATTTCTTGAAAGTTGTATCTCTAATGGCGTATGCCATGAAAGTTTCATATGCATAATTTTCACTCCCACCTTTGAAGGTCTCATCAAAGGATGGTGTGAAACATTTCAACCCACATCTATCCTTTCATTGGAACATTTCATTGATGAGTTTCAATCTTTTTTTGGAGAATTTAATTTTGAGGCATTGTGTAAAGTGATCAATGAGCTTATAATGAAATTGAATGTATCCTTGAAATATTTTTCAAATATATTTGACAATATTTGTTGTATATTTCTTTTGAAAGACATGGATTTAGATTATTTGAAGGAATGGCCTCAAAGGTTAGTTTCCCTCTCCATGGAACAATATGATTCTGAATCAAATATTGATCATCAATTACATGAATTTTTTAATGATCCACATGTTGCAAATAAGCCAAATATTATGCCTAATTTTACCATGCCAATATTTATCTTTTTTTCAAATGTGATTCAAGAAAAATGTGAGACCTCAAAGGAGGAAATTGTCACATCTCTCATGTTCTTTCATCTTCATCACCCAATGAAATGATTTTTTCGAAACTAATGGAATCTTGGTTATCAATGAATTAGGTAACGAAGAAATCACAAATGAAGAGGAGAAATTTGTCTTATTTTAGAGACTAAGATAAATTCCTCAAAAATGGGACAAGCTTAAATTGGTGAATTGTCTACTCATTATCTTGTTGATTGGATTTAAGTCGATCCCATTGAAATTGTATTAGAGACCATTTCTAAATCTTCGTGATTTTCTCTTATCTTTATCTCCTTGTAGTGGCCAAGGCATTGTCTTGGATGAAAACGATGTTATGTAACCAGATCACAAAATAGAAGAAAAAATATATCGAAGACTTCAAAATAAGCCTCTTCAAGGGGGAAACCTCCTTTTACGTCACATAAATTAAAAATTCTTGGATAATTCAAATGAAAATACCTCCTCGGTATATATAGGAGTCTAAGAGGTCACAATATAATCAGAGCCTACATAACAATAACAATGTAAGGGCACAACAATAATAATAGGTGGCTACACTAACAATAACAATAGGTGGCTACACTAACAATAACAATAAGGGGGCTACACTAGTATTATAGGGAACTAACATCCTCCTCTCCAAAAAAAGTGTTTTCATCAATGCTTGAGTAGTTCTATATGCTTTTGTATAAAATTTTCATCCTCCCATGTGGAATCTTCAGTAGGTAAGTTCTTCCATTTAATCAGAGACTATAAAATTGATCAATTGCATAGATGTCAAGTTCTTTTTTCTATGACTGCTTCAAGCTCCAATATGATTTTTCCTTCCTCATCAAGTTATGGCAATATTTTTTGAACTAGGAACTTGTCATAGATAACCTTCTTTAAGAATAAAACATGGAAAATTGGGTGTACTCAAGAAGATACAAGCATCTCCAATTTGTATGCCATAGTACCAATCTTTTGCAACTCCTTGTAAGGACCGTAGTACTTGGGTGATAATTTATTATCCTTGACTTACTTGAGGGAAATTTGTGTGTTTTGTTGTAGCCATAAAAGTACCTAGTCACCTACGTCAAAACTTCTTTCACTGCGATGTTGATCTGTCTATTGTTTCATTCCATTTTGTATTAAAGTGAGCTTATCCTTTAAGAGTTAGAAAACTTGTTGTTGATGCTCAATGTGATGTTCCACTACTTGAATCTTAGAGTTTTCTCTAAAATATGATGTGATCGACAGTGGATGATATACGTAAAGTGCCATAAATGGGGCCATTTTTGATGTAGTATGGAAGAAGTGTTATACCACCATCCAGCCAGAGGTAACAACTTGACCCATTGTGTGTGTTTATCATATACAAAGCAATGAAGATATTCTTCCAAACATTTGTTCACTATCTCAGTTTTCCCATCATATTGAGGATGATAAGATGAGCTATGAGCTAATTGAGTATTAAGACAATAAAATAATTTCGTCCAAATTGTTTTAGCTAAAATGGGATCTCTATCACTTACAATAATATTTGGGTTTCCATGTAATTTTTGAATTGTTTCCATAACTGTAGTACCAATTGTACTAGCTTTAAAAAGATGAGATAATGCATAAAATTGTGCATACTTAGTAAGTATATCAACTACCACCATGATGACACTCTTTCCTTTGGACTTGGGTAACCCTGTGATAAAATCCATTGAGATCTCCTCCCAACGCTGACTTGGAGTGGCTAAAGGTTGTAACAAACTTGGGGTCTTAATTGTCTCAACTTTATTTTTTTGGAAAACCAAACATTTTGCCACAAACTTTTGAATATTAGATTTAAGGCCATCCCAAAAAATTTCCATCTTGAACATGTGGTAAGTTTTTTAAAATATTGATTTACCTCCTAAAGGAGAGGTGTGTAATTCCAAACGAATATTTGGTTTGAGTTTGGAATTCTTTCATAAATATAAGAAATCTTTGTACCATAATGTCATTTTTCTAGACAAATGTATCAGATGTATTGGGATCTTACTGAAACTTTTGAATGACTATCCACACCTCTTTGTCATTCTTCCATTCTTCCCCTTGCTTCAGTCATCCAGGGAGGTTGGATAATAGAAATGGTAGAGAGTGATCCTTCCACATCCTCATCCCTTCTTGAGAGTGCATCCACAACAAGATTTTGCTTCCCTTTTTGTAGATGATTGTAAAGCCATAACCCAACATCTTAGTGTCCCATTTTTTTCTACTCTTCTGAAGATAATCTTTGTTCCAAAAAGTATATAATGCTATCATGATCTATTTTTACCTTGAAGTGTCTTCCCATTATGTAAGGGTGTCATTGATTCAGGGCATGTAGTATTGCCAACATTTCCTTCTCATAAATTGGTTTATGTAAATACTTTCCCTTGATTGGACAACTTTCAAAAGAAATGGGTCTTCCTTCTTACTTTGAGACAACACAAATTCTAGTTCCTAAGGAATCACATTCCACCATAAATGTTTTTGTAAAGTCTAGAGTAGCTAAAACCAAACCTTGTAACATTGCCTCTTTAAGATGTTCAAAGGACTTAGTTGTTGTTATTTTCCCATAATTATTAATAAACTTGTGATAATACCCTATCAACCTGAGAAATCCTCAAACATGCTTTAGGGTTGTGGGGATTTTCCATTCCTTGATGGCTTTAATTTTGTTAGGATCTACCTTAACACTGGCATGAGATACAATATGACCCAACTATTCCACCTCCTGTACCCCAAAGAAACATTTGGAGGTTTTTGCATACAATTGTTTCTCCTCCAATAGTTTGAGCACCCTGTCAACATGTTGAACATGATCCTTCCAAGACTTGTTGTAGATTAGTACAAACTAAGATCTACAATATAAAAATTTTAAAAATAATTTGATAGTATTTAAATAAAACATTTTCCTTGTTTATTTTAAATTCTTTAACCCTATTTCTCTAAATTTTATTTTCTAATTTAAAAAATTACTAATCCCATCCATATATATAAATTTTAATAATAATATATAAATTTGAACAAACCAAAATAATATATAATATATATATATAATATATATATATATATATATATATAACCTTACTTTTGAAAATAATTTTTTTATCAAATATCATTAGAAAAAGTTTCTCGAATAATGGGTTACTTCATTACGAGTCCAACCAATTGAAGGGAAATGAATAAAAATTTTCGGACCGTATCGAATTTGAATTTTCCATATTAATGGCTGAACCGAACCAATTTGGCGAATTTTTGAATTATTCAAGCCAATTCGGCCAAACTTGGTAACTATGAAATACACTGAAGATTTACTTGTTATGATTCTGTGTTTTTGATTTATGTGTTTACTGTCATTGTTCTGTTTGAAGAATGTATAATGACTTAATGCAAGTTGTGACTTCATTTATAGAATGAATGTAAGTACTCTGCAATGGAATGGAAGGAATAATAATGATATTGTCATTGTAGCAGCTGTAATACAATAAATCAATGGTAGGTGATTTAATATCATTATAATCCATGAAGTTCTTGGTTAATGAATAGAAATAAAGGAATGAATTTCATATTTTTGTGTAGTATAGTTGTGTTGCGTCAATGAATAAGTTGTACGATAATTCTTGTGTAAGGAATGGTAGTTGGGATGACGTTGAGTGTTCTACGTCCCCTGTTTCCACATCTTAATCCTCAACCATCTTATTTCTTTGAAAACCTTTGAGACATCTTGGGTGAGACCTCAAATACTCTCTGCAGCTATTTAATATGCTGATGTCTTGGGGTTTTTTTTTACTTCCACCTATTGAACAACTGGGTCACCCCTCCACGTCAACAAATGGTTTTGCGGTCGGGACCTAGGAATTTGAGGCTTAGGAATGTGGAAACCATATGATCTTAGACTATCTAGAAGAAAGAGAAGATGAGTCTGCAACAGAAGAGACAATAAATCTAAAAATCAGCCCACAACGTTGGAAAGAAATATATATCTTGATTTCTATGAAATTTTATTTGTGGAATTTCCAGTTTTAGTATTTGAATGGTTATAAAGGCAGTTTGAGTTGGGGATAGCTATAGTTCCTCAAGTACCTATTTCCTGGACTAAAGGCTATGTGAGATTGTTAAAGAATGTCAATAATCATTGGTCAAGATCTGTAGATTTGTGGTGTACCAGTGTCATTGAGGGTTACATAGTGGAATTTTCTATGAAAGCATCTAATTCTTTCAATGTTGTGAAGAGAAAGTGATTTTCTGGACCCATGCAAAGTTACAGAATGGAATATGTTGTGGAAGCATTTGATTTTTTTAGTGTTGTAGAGAGAAATTGATTTTCCACCCTATCCCTTACTTCTAGTTCAGACATCATGCTTGCTACCTAGGTATTCAACCCTATCCCTTACTTCTAGTTTAGCCATCATTCTCGTTGTTATCCCCCACAATGTCCCAAGCTAAGAGGAATTGACAGAGGTAACCACAGACCAAGCTTTTAGTTTGGTAGCTAGCCCTACCAAACTCGAGAAGGCTCTCTATATGAAATCACATCCAGCATATGACTGAGATGTAAAGAATTTTAGGCTAGACAACTAGGCTCAGTTAGATTTTGATTGTTTGCGGGATGATGGCTTAAGTCTAGGGAGCTAGGTTTAGGCTTTGAGAATCAGATTTGTAGAGATGTAATGGGGCAATGTAGGCACACCCTTTAGCACTTTAGGGTTGTCATTGTGTATATGGGAGATAGGTAGTGTTTTTAAATGAACATGAGTCTCATGAATTCGTTTATATCAAAACAAAAATGAACAATAATGTGAAAGCTTCTCCAAAACACAACGTTACATGAATGAATTTTGTTTATTATCTTAGGAAACAAGCACATCAAACATGGAAATGGAAATGAAAGATACAATACGTTCAAACTTATGATCACAGAAGGAAAAGCACTGCTAAAACACATACCACAGGAATCCCAGTATAATAGTTGAAAACTCTGTCTTTTAGTTCTTGCCAAATTTTTAGTTACACTAGCATTCAAGGCCTAATTCCACTACATCCAACCCTTAAAAATTATTGAAAAAGGCCTCATATAGGCTTTGAAGTCGAAATCCTCCATAGGAGGTCGAATTTCCAGCAAAGAAAGTCAAATACATGCACCTATCTAATCACTACTACATATTAGGGAGGTTACTAAACCATTTCCTCTTTTATCTAACTATCACAAGATATTTGTCCAAAGCATTAAATGGAGGATAAGGCACCTATTTAACCATATAGTAACCCATTTACATTTATATTTTACCATTTACATTCATCCACTTTCACCTTTTGACCTTTACAAAAGTCAAACTAGAAACTTTGAAAAATTACTCAGTGAAAATTTTAATTAAAATCTCAGAAAATTGCAGAAGCATAGCGCCACATTTGAGGCCATTTCTAGGTGCCTTCCTGAATTCAAAATTGAAACATGAAAGAATGGTAGACTATTATTTTCTGTCTAGTTTCCAGAACATCTTGAATATTTGAAAATGACCAATGGGAAAGCCTCCAAAAACTTATTATCCCAAGGTGTCTCCAGAAGGGTCGCACCAGCTAGGAAAAGGTTCACCCTTATTGAGAGCTGATTTTGGCAAACTTTTAGGATTCCATTATGAATTCTGAAATATGGGTCAAGTATCCCCACGTGTCTACTTTCAAATGAGCCATCAAACTCCAAACAATACCCATGGGAAGGCCTCCAAAACTTGATGTTTCGAACCTTACTTAGAATCGTCGCGCCAGTCCAGATTTAGTGGCAGAGGCATGAAAAAAGTGAGTTTTTTTAAGATTTTAATCACAATAGGGAGCTTTCATGCAAACATAATCTTAGATTTGGCATGTACTCATCATTATTCGCTCATCCATATAGGAAAAACTTCATTTGAATGTCCAGGGAAAAAGGGTTGTGCCTCTGCGCATGATCCAAAATGGATCCGAAAATCCTCAAAGTCTCCATATGCTTAAAAACGACCGCGAAGGGAAAACATTAGAAATTGGTGGAAAACACTATCGTAAAGAAAAAAAAGAAGAAATGGTGAAAACATAGTTAAACAGAGGCTTAAGCAACATCGCACAAGAGCTGTCGGATCTAGTCGATCAACGGTCCAGATTTGATCGACATATTGCAATCAGCGGTAGCAGGGAGAGTTAATCAGGCACGGCCTTATGGGAAATCGTGATAGAAATCAGTGTGATTAAACGAGGGCCATTGATCAAGCGTGTAGATCAACGGTCCAAATCTACTTAGGCTATCACATCACCAATACAAACACAGAAGTACTTACCAGGGCCCGAGGACTATGCGATATGTGATTGCGATATATCGCATTGTAAAATCGCATCACAACAATATAGAGGAGCGGGGCCGATACATATGCGACTTGCAATAAAGATGGACCTTATTAGAGCCTAGATTTACCTCAGGTTGAAAAGGTAAGCTTCTAGGTCCACATCAAACCATGCTCAACCTCGTAGCTAGCCCTAAGAGGACAGGGGAGGGCTCTCTCCGGGTAAATATCAGCAAAAGATAATCAGATGGGGCTTGAGACGACTAATTTAACAACTAATATTAGGCTAGGTATGAAGTGCAAGGATTTGATTTGATTTTTTGGGGTTTTGTGTTGGAAAAAGGGAAAGGCAAATTTGGGTCCAGGGATGAGGCTTAGTTTTTGCAGAGTTCTGATTGGGGCAAGGAAGGCAATCATTTTGATGCTTTAGATTGAATGAATGGATGGATCAGACTAGTGAGGAGATAAGGAGGGCAAGAGGTCTCAAGATTCCTCCTCAAACAGATGAAAACATTGAAAATTAAACAAAACTTCAAGGCAGAGCACAACAGTCAATGAATTCTACCTTAATCACTCATTTGTTTAATTGCAGAAGAAAAGAGAAGGGAAAATGATACACATAAACATCAGTGAACTTATAATTACATAGAGAAAAACACCATTAAAACACAAAGCCACAAGGATCCCAACAAGTGCTGCAAAACCCTGGTCTTTCCTTTGCCAAAAATGCTGAAAATGGATGTACAATGAAGTGCCAAGCAATCCCAAGTGTCCAACCTTGAAAATGACTTAGAAAATACATTATATAGACCATCATAACCCATTCCCATGCCTCTAGGGGTTGAGCTCATCATTCTAGAATATGTTTCAACCAATTCTAAACAAAGCATTGAAATCTAGGCAATCAAACAACTTGCCTCTATATGCTAGGAAACTGATTCATTCACTCACATTTCACCTTTTGGTGAATGAATCTAATAAGAAAATTAAAAATGTGCCAAAATTACATCATGGTAGATCAATTGTTACATTAAAAAATAAAACTAGTCAAAACTGGGCGAACTTCTGAGCTGAAGAGTGAAAATGAGACCAAATTTCTCTATGCGCCGCGCCCAAAATCTCTATGCGTAGTGCAACTTTGGAGCTTATTTTGAGGCCCTTTCAGATGTCCAAATTGAGCTCATGATAGATCGTTCGAAATCCCTGCCTATCTACTTTCGAACCCAAGTGGAATTTCTGGATTTGGTGTCCATTTGCCCCTCCAAATATCCAATCTCCCAAGACTGCTTCCTGTGTGTGGAAAAAGTGGTAGAAAGGCCATTTTCAAGGTGTTTTTGACCCTTTAGGCCACCCAGAACTTGCCCAAATTTCTTGGCCATGGACAAGCAACCATAATTTTTCATGCAAAATTTAGAAATGCAAAGTTTTTGTAATTTGGAGCTCCCTAGCAAAAGCGAGCACCACGTGGTGCAGTGCATAGGGAGGAAAACCCTGTTTTTTAGTGCAAAAAATTTTCAAAAATGCAAAAATTGCTCCAAATTTCTTGAAATCTGGGCTGGACCTTCTCTATCAAGAGCTATGATGGGTCAAAGATGCCTCAGCCAATATCCAGAGTCGATCATGCTCTTTTTGCCTCTTTTGCCTTTTTGATGCCTTCCTTAGTTTTGCCTTTAAATTTCTGATTCGTGCCTTGCAAACCTTGTTCTGCGCCATGTAGTGGAAAGCCATGTGTCTCAGCAATGCTTTGTCTCTATCAACCTTGTCCAGCAGTCTCTCCAAGTGGATTTTGACTCTCTCGAGCCAAGATTCCCTATCATCATTAATCTCTTGCTCCAATGAAGTGAATTCAATCTCTTCCTTTGGGCAGCTTGGCGATTCTCCCTGATGTTTTGTAACTCCATAATCACCTGCTATTCTTCAAGCTGCTTATTTCTCTGCTCCGAAGTATTTCATAGTCCACTTAGCCCTCTCCAAGTTGAGGGACAAGGCTTTGATCTTTGTCTGCTGCTCCTGGATGATTTCTCTAAGATTTGCACTTTGCGGGCCCAAATCTGTATCATCATCCTCAACAAGAATAAAGTCCTGCTCACCCGAAGGCCCCTCATCCTGCATTGGCCTCTTGCCTTTGTCCTATCCCTATGGTGCCGATGTTGGAAGTGAGGTCCCTTCCACCCCAGGTGGAGATAACACTCACTTTGTTGCCGCAAATAATTGTCTCGTGCCCTTCTGATAAGTAATGAAAACTGGCATAGTAGCAGTGTGAGTCTCATGGCCTTCATGCTGATAGGAGGATCCACCTGTCTCATGCTTAGCTTCTGAAGGTCCCTGTGAAGCTCTGAAAAACTCACAAGAGATGAAATCATCCCAAGTAATGCCCTGTAATCCAAGCTGATGAACCACCACAATCTTGATGAGAGCAAAATGGTAAATACTGTTAAACTGCTGCGTAGGGGTCTTATGCTGCACAAGGGTGGTCATCCTCTCTATGTTTCGGCTCATGAAGTAAGGAGTGTTCATCATTTGTACCCGAGTAAAATGCATCAACAGTCTAATGTGATAAGCATACAAGCGGGAGAACCGACCCTCACAGGTGAAATACTTCATGATTAATTTCATTAGTGGAGCATATTCATCTCTGAGGTAACGGAAAGGAAACACTCTCTTGAGCTGCCTCAAGAAACCGGGCTTAATATATGGCTCATAATGCTGCCGGGCAATTTTCTGCCTCTTTTTCCATGGCTCTCCAATGTTGGGTATGCCGATTTCTAATGAAATGGACTCTCGTGTTAGCGTGAAAGTGACACTAGCTAGAGTGGTATGATCACCATGTAAATGCAGTAAAAACAAGCGGGCCAACTCATGATGAAACTGAATACTAGCAACCTTCTCACAAAATTCATAACATGACTGACGCTGGAAACAAGTGATGGCAAGAGGGCAGGCCTGTAATTTAGCAAGGGTGGTTGGTTCTTCTCTGATATGTCTGCCACCTTGATGAGGCCTCCAGGGTGCATGTTCCTCCATGGGTGAGTCACTTTGGGTCTCCACTTCATAATCAGATGAATGATCGGATGCCATAACTACTGATAGATAAATTGGCTTGAAGAAAGAGGTGCTAATGTATGAAAATTGTGTTGGACTGCCTTTTGGTGATGTGCTTGATCTCTGTCACCAAGGGGAAAACAATGAAACAAGGGACTGTTAGGAGAGGGGAAAACCAGTGGGAAATTTGGGAATGTTGGGATAGATTGGTTTGGGGAAATATGGGATATTTTTGGGAGTTTATGTATAGGGTTAGGAATTTTTGTATAGAGTTAAGGCTTGAGGTCTTGGATTTGAGAATTTGGGAAAGGGAATTTTGGGAGAAGGAATTAATGAGCTTAGGGGGATAGGGAAACTTAGGGAATGATGAAAAAAAGGGACCAATGGGATGAGGGAGTGAATTTTGGTGACAAAACAATGATTTTGAAAAACCTAGCAGCAAGTTTCCTTGAGATAATTTAAGAGGTAGGGTTTGATGTTTTTGTTTTAATCATCACCATCCATCAACCACCAAAGCGTAACACAAAATTGGATGAAACACAAAGATGGAGGCTCTACCTGGCAAATCCATGCAAGTTATTGGTAATTTGGAATAATTCTTAGCAGTTTCTAGCCTTTTGTTGTGTGCGCCGTGCAGCATGCCCAATGTGCCGCGCCTTCCTAGTGCATCGCGCCCATGTTATTTTGCACTAGGTTCTGAGGCCCAATGCACCACGCCAGAAGAGTGCGCCGTGCCTCCTGCCCAATGCGCCGCGTCGACAACTTGCAACGATTTTTGCCCAATATCCTCACTTGCTCATCAAATTTGATCACTCTTGCTTCTCTTTGGCAAATGAGCTTATGACATGAAGGAATAGCTTATAGACCAAGAGCTTTTGAAATCTTGGCTCATAAAACCCACTTTTACAATGTTTCCAAATTGACTTGATTTCAAACTCTGTTTTTTTTACTTTTTCACCTTTTGGCTTTGTTGATGAACTAAATGAGCTAAACTTTGCTTGTTTTTTACAGGTGTTGGAGCTTCTTAGGCTAAGGAAAGAACCAGGGTGCAGATGAAGAAATTTACAATGAAGAGAACAAAATTTACATGATTTTGGAACAATAAATGTTAAATACTTTGTGTTTTCCTCAAAACAAAGTTTTGAGGAAAAACACATTTTCGAACAGTTGTCGATGAAATTTATTGATAAGGAAACCTCCTCATGCCTGCTGGTGATTATTGGACACTTTGACACATTTATTGACGAAACCCTAAAGGAACCCTGACCTAATTGACCATGAAACCCTAAAAACAACATTTTGCAAATTTTAATGAAAAGAAGACTGTACATGCCTTTTTTAAAAGGAACAAACATGAACCAGCAGGTAAATGACATGAGGGACATGAGGAAAACCATTCTCGTCAGATGATCCATGCGCCTAATGGAATGCAGATGACTGGGCGGGACTCCTAAAAATTAAATGCAACAAAAGAGGTTTTGATCTCTGACAGAGGGCTGAACAGAGCGACTTTAACAGACCCAACAGGTTTTATGGGCACAAATATATATATTTTGAGTTCCGGAAGAAAAGGGTTTTTCTATGTAAATTCGCATTTTCCTTAAATAAATGAAAAAACAAAGGAAATGTGAATGGAGCGATAAAACGAACCTGAAAGGGTTTATACACGCAGCAACATATATTTTGAGTTCTGCAATGAGCGAGATTTCAGATGGGCCTTAGGCGGTAAGTGGTATTGGATGGGCTCTGCCCAATCCCATACACTGGCCGACATGCGGCTTGGAGCCGGAGAGAGAAAACCGCCTTTTCGGGTAGGTAATCTTCGTACGCATAAGTCACCAAAAATGAATAGCAACTGTTGAATCAACGATCATATATATATCAATGGACCAAAGGCGGAACTGAAAGGATTATGGGGTGGAATTGATAATATTTGAAGTTTGATAAATGGTAGTTTGACGGATTTTACAGCGTTTTTGTGTATTTCTCTATGTAAACAGAGAAACAACATTTTTGGTATTTCAACATGCTGATAGTCCCTTCTGTTACAAAACAGGTGGCCACCATACCTGAAGACATTACACCATGATTGGTTAACGTCAGAGGGGATTTTAACGGAGAGAGACCAGAAGCTAGAAAGCCCTAAATGGAAAATGAATAGACAAGCGTCGATTGGCTTAAAAGCCACTGAATGACAGAGACAGAGGTAGGCAGTGCTTAGACAGAGAGAAAACAGAGACATAAAGTGAGAGGGAGAGTCTATGTCCTCAAGAAAGACTTGGGGGATCCAAGCAAAGCCCTGTTGTTTTATTCATGTTGTGTTGAGACTCAATTTGAGCTCACATTTGTAAAAGCTTTGCTCTTGAAGACATAATAGAGAGGTCACCACTGAAAGCTGGACCAGGAGATGTAGTCCAAGAGTTTTGGTTGAACTCCTTGATTTTTTGTTGTGTTATGCGTGTATCTGTTATGTTTTTCTAACTGCTTCATTGTCTATATTATTCACAATCTTTTTTATCACTTGCACTAAGTAATATAGGCAAATCCTGCACATGAGTCTGTAATACCTTAAAGTCTGAGATCACATTTTTAGATCAAGTGGTATCAGAGCTTTAGTTTTGCTAAGGTTAGACAAGCTTGTACTGGATTCTTGAATGCTAACTAGGTCAAAGCTCAAACTAGGAGAAGGAGAACTTGTTGAGACTAATCCAGAGATTGGAAGAGCCTACTCTCAGAGGAGAATGGTCGGAGAAGTCCCATTGGAATCAGAATCTCAATTCATGGACAGTTTTATGGCCATGCGAGCCATGGTGGAAGAGATGTATTGAGAATTCAAGAAGGGTTAAGGTGAAAGTACTTCAACACCCAAACAAGACAAAGGAGTAGAGGAACCTTCTCTAGATGCCCATCCAGAGGGCAAAGGGAAAGGGGAAAAGCTTCCTCCATCATCCTCATCTCCTAGCCTTGAAAAGAAAAAGAAGAAAAAATCTTTGATTAAATTAGATGTAAAGTTTGATTTACCAATCAATGACGAAGAATTAAATGCAGAAAAGCTAGATAAGTGGATTAGACAGATTGATTTATATTGCAGGGTGCAAAACATTGATTCAGAGAGGAGAAAGATTTAGCTGGATAGCCTTCATCTTGGAGGAACTGCACTAGTGTGGTGGGAAGGCGGGACACAAGTTGATCTGAAGAGACATGGTAAAATTATTTCTACCTAGAATGAATTTGTTTCTGCCATTAAAAAATAGTTCTATCCTCTAGCTTGTATGCAGAAATCAATGATGAGTTGGCAAACTCTTCACCAATTAAAGGGCCAAAGTGTACAAAGTTATGCCCAGGAATTTAGAAAAAGAGCTTTAACTCTAGGCATATCTCTAGACTCACTTGAAACTTTGCTGAAGTAGATAGGTGGTCTACATAGCTATTTGAAGCACACCATTCTTATGTTTAATCCCACTAGCCTAGATGATGTATCAATTCAGGCTACACATCTAGAAGCTAGATGCAAGAATGTGAACCCAGAGATTGGGGGATCACCAAAACCCTCTGCAAGCAAGAACAAGGAAAAGAAGAAGCTGAAATGGAAGGAGAGGAAGACAAACATTGTACAAAAGGACAAACCTTCATGCACTCGTTGCAAGAAGGATGGGCACGATGATGAATGTTGCTAGTTGCATCCGGAGTTGAAACCTAAGAAGTTCAGTGGTAAGAAGAAGAAGATTGATGCTGTTATTCAAAAATACTTGGGGTCAGACTCAGGTGATGAAACAATAGCCACAACCATAGGTATAAAAGGTAAAAATTCTGAAGCATCTACAAGTAATTCTGCACAATCTATTGATAATGAAGATAATGAGAGGAAAAGACATGAGCTTTTTCATATTAGATTTATTTCCAAGCACCAAAATATTGATACTTTATTTGATAGTGGATCACAAGTAAACTTGATTTCTGAAACAATTGTAAAGAAGTTGGGCTTACTAACAACACCTCACAAGAAGACATATCCATTAGGTTGGGTATGTGATAAAGCAAAGCTACAAGTGACTAGACATTGTAAACATAGGTTTGCTATTGGGTTAACTTTTGTAGATGTGGTTGAGTTAGATATAGTTCCCTTGGATATATGTGGTATTGTTTTAGTAAGTCCTTACTTGTATGATAGAAAAGCCATTTTCTATAGAGCTGAAAATAAGTATCAACTCACTAAAGATGGAATAGAATATATTGTAAGAGCTCATAAACTCAAAAATAACTATTCTCTCATAAAATCAGGGCAGATGAAAAGAATTGTAAATTCATGCAAGCAATTTTTAATGATGGTTGTAAAGGAAAAGAACCCTGATAAAACCAATGTGTTTGAAGGTTGTGATGCTAAACAGAAAGTTGATTTAGTTAAAGTTGTTTTAGAATATCATATCCTATTTTAGAAACCTAAAGGTCTGCCACTTAAAAGGGAAATAGTACATGATATTAATTTGCAACAAGATGCTCCATTACCTAACATCGGAATGTACAGGTTATCTGCTTTAGAGAATGCAGAGATCAAAAAGCAGGTATAGGAGCTGCTCGATAAAGGGTTCATAAGGCGAAGCACATCACCATATGGATCTCCAATTGTACTAGTGAGAAAGAAAGATGGTTCGTGGAGGATGTGCATTGATTACAAAGCACTGAATAAAGTAACGATCAAGAATCGTTATCCTCTTCCTTGCATTGATGATCTATTAGATCAGTTGAAAGAAGCAGTTTAATTTTCCAAGTTAGACTTGTGTAGTGGCTATCATCGGGTCAGAGTTGCAGAACAAGATGCATGGAAGATTGCTTTCAAGACAAAGCAAGGGTTGTATGAATGGTTGGTTATGCCTTTTGGCTTAACTAATGCTCCCGCCACTTTCATGAGAGTTATGAATGATGTACTCCTACATTTTATTGATGATTTTGTAATTGTATATTTAGATGACATTCTTGTTTTAAGTAAAATATGGGAAGAACATTTGAAGCATGTAAAGCAGACTTTAGATGTTTTGAAAAGAGAAAATATCTATCTGAAGTTATCAAAATGTGAATTTGGAAAAACATCTTTAAATTATTTGGGTCATATTGTAGGGGGTGGTGAATTGAATATAGATCCCTCTAAGGTTGAAGTCATTGTGAACTGGCCTAAACCCAAATCTGCTACAGAAGTTAGGAGTTTCCTAGGAGCAGCACAATATTGGAGAAATTTTATTGCTAACTTTCCTTGGTTGCAGCTCCCTTACATGCTTTAGCAGGATTGAACAAGGTGTTTCAGCGGGGAGGCAAACAACAGAAAGCCTTCGACACCTTGAAAGAAAAAATTAGTACAACACCAGTACTAGCATTGCCATATCTTCAACGACCATTTGAGATTGAAACAGATGCCAATGACTATGCCATGGGAGTAGCGTTAACGCAACATGGTAAACCCATATGCTATCATTCTGAGACATTTACTTCTGCAGTAGTTAATTATCCCACATATGATAAAGAATTGTATGCATTAGTATAGAGTGTGAAAAAGTGGAAACATTACCTAATGGGAAAAGAAACAATCATACATACAAATCATCAGCCACTTCAATATTTGCACTCACAAACTAAATTGCAGCAATCAAGACATTATAGGTGGATGGGTTTCCTAGAGCAATTTCGTCTTCTCATTAGATATAAGAAAGGCATACACAATAAGGTTGCAGATATGTTGTCAAGACCAATCATAAATGCATCTACTATACTTAAGCATAACTAAATAATGCATGAAAGCTACATTGAACAATATGCTCAAGATGTAGATTTTAAAGATGTATATGCAACCTTAAGTCATGGCAGACAAGTAGAAGAATTGGATTATTATGTTAAGGACCAACTCTTGTATCATTTGGGAAAGTTATGCATTCCACAAATGAAAAAAGTTAACATAATCCAAGAAGCACATACTTCTCTTATATCAAGTCATTTTGGTGTAAGTAAAACAATTGCACAGTCGCAAAGGTTCTGTTATTGGCCAAGAATGCATGAAACAATTTCTAGATATATTAAAGGGTGTACCATGTGTGCTAAAAGCAAGCCTAGTAATAGAAAATTAGTCTTGTACATCTCGCTTCCAGTTACTTATCGTCCTTGGGAAAATGTTTCCATGGACTTTGTTGGGGGATTGCCAAAATTTAGAAAAGGTCATGATTATTTATATGTTATTGAGGACAGGTTTATTAAAATGTGTATTTTAATACCTTGTAGCAACCAAATTATAGCTGAACAAACAATGAAGTTGTTCTTTCAACATGTATGGGTTCATTTTGGGTTACCCACTTCCATTTTATCTTATCGAGATTCTCGATTTGTTGGGAAGTTTTGGTCAAGTCTATGGGAATTGATGGACACCAGATTGAAGAAGAGCACAACATTTCATCCATAGACAGATGGCCAAATAGAGGTGGTCAACAGGACAGTGATCCATTTGCTTAGGGGATATTGCAACAAGCATCCCAAGCTTTGGGATGAACATTTCTGTTATGTGCAACATGCTTACAATCGTGCCAAGCACTCTTTTACTCAGAGATCTCCTTTTGAGACTTGTTTTGTTTTTACACCAAAGTCTCACTTGGATTTTGTCTTTGGTAAAGACATAGCAGTTGATGGACACAGTGATGTGGACAAAGCAACCAAGTTCATTGAACAGATCCAAGAAATTCACCAAGCAGTGCAGGAACAATTGGAAAGAAGCCATGCCAAGTACAAGGCAAGGCATGACAAGCATCAAATTAAGCATAGCTTCCAAGTTGGTGATCAAGTCTAGTTGTACATCAACAAAGATAGAATGCAAGGTGAAGGTAAGAAGCTGAAGCCAATAAGGTATGGGCCTTTCAAGATACTTGAGAAAATTGGTGAAAACGATTTTCGCCTTGATTTGATAGCTTATATGCACATCTATTCAGTCATTAATGTAGAGAACTTGAGACTGTTTGAACCTTCATTGATTGAAGATCCTGAAGAGAAAAGTCAATTGCCTTCTATTGATGATCTGTTTCCTGAATATCTCAATGAGTTGCAGGAAGATAGAGTTCTGGACAGAAAGGTGAGAACTACGCACAGAGGGGATGTTGAGTACCTCATAATCAGACTGAAAGGTTCAAAACCAAACAGTGCACAATCGATAGAGATTGGACAAGTGAGGAAGTTGTATCATCACTTGATCGATGCTTAAAAACCAACTTTTGGTGGTCCAAAAGCTTTTTCAGTGGGAAGACGTGATTCAAAATGGATCCTAAAACCCTCTAAGTCTTCATATACTTAAAAACTATTGCAAGGGGAAAACATTAGAAAATGGCAGAAAACACTATCGTAAAGGAAAAACAAGAAGAAATGGAAAAAACAGAGTTAAACGGAGGCTTAAGCAACATCGCACAGAAGCCGTCCGATTTGGCCAATCAACAATCCAGATCTGATCAGCATATCACAATTGGTGGTAGCAGGCAAAGTTAATTAGGCACGACCTTATGGGAAATCGTGATAGCGATCAATGCGATTAAACAAGGGTCATTGATCAAGCACGCAAATCAACAGTCCAGATCTACTCATGCTATCGCATTGCCAATACACACACATAAGGACTTACCGGGGCCCGAGGACTATGCGGTATGTGATTGCGATATATTGCATCGTGAAAATATAGAGGAGCGGGGCCAATACATATGTGACTTGCGATAAAGTCGGACCTGACGGGTTTTATGGGTGCAAATCTATATATTTTGAGTTCCGGAAGAAAAGGGTTTTTCTATGTAAATTCACATTTTTGTTAAATAAACGAAAAACAAAGGAAATGTGAATGAAGTGATAAAATAGACCTAAAAGGGTTTATATATGCAACAATATATATTTTGAATTCTGTAATGAGCGGGATTTCGAGCGGGCCTTAGGTGGTAAGTGGTATTGGATAGGCTCTGCCCAATTCCATACACGGGCTGACACGTGGCTTGGCGCCAGAGAGAGAAAACTGCCTTTTTGGGTGGGTAATCTCCGTACGTATAAGCCACCCAAAATGAATAGCAACTATTGAATGAACGATCATATAGATCAACGGTGGACTTGCAATATCGGCCAAAGGTGGATCTGAAAGGATTATAGGGCGGAATTGATAATATTTGAAGTTTGATAAACGACAGTTTGGAGGAGTTTACAACGTTTTTTTTGTATTTCTTTGTGTAAACAGAGAAATGAAATTTTTGTGATTTCAACGCATTGATAGCCCCTTCCATTACAAAACAGGTGGCCATCGTACCTGAGGAAGATACACCATGATTGGTTAATGCTCATAGGGGATTTGAACGGACAGAGACCGGAAGCCCGAAAGCCTGAAAGGGAAAAAAAACAGACAAGTGTTGATTGGCTTAAAAGCTGATGAATGATAGAGATAGAGGCAGGCAGTGTTGAGACATAGAGAAAATAGAGACAGGGAGCGAGAGGGAGAGTCTGTGTGCTCAAGAAAGACTTGGGGATCCAAGTAAAGCCCTGTTGTTTTATTCCTATTATGTTGAGACTCAATTTGAGCTCACATTTGTAAAAAATCTACTCTTGAAGACATAATAGATAGGTCACCACTGAAATATGGACCATGAGACGTAGCCCAAGAGTTTTGGGTGAACTCCTTGATTATTTGTTGTGTTATGCATGTATCTGTTATGTTTTTCTAACTGCTTCATTGTCTATATTATTCTCAATCTTTTCGATCCATTGCACTAAGTAATATAGACAAATCCTACAGATGAGTTTGTAATACCTTAATATTAGTCTAAGATCGCATTTTCAGATCAGCATAGCACTTTTGCGTGCCATTTCCTGCGAAATTTCATAAAAATTTCAAATTTCTCCAAAATTTTCAAAATTTTCTCCTTGGCTGCTATGGATGATAGGTTAAACATCCTTGGATGTTTTAGCCACTGATTTCATTCTTTTACCCCTTTTTCTTGACTCTCTTTGCTTGTCTTGAACTTCTTTTATTTTTGTTTTCAATTTCTTGATTTTGATTTGTGCAATCTGATTCCTTGTTTGATAGTGGTGGGTCATGTGCCTCAACATCTGATTTTCCCTTTTAGCTCTGTCAAGAAGCTTCTATAGATGACCATTTACTTTGCCTAGCTAATATTCCTTTTCTTCATTGATTTCCATAACAATTCTGTCTTCAATACTCAAATCCTCGTTTAGTAGGTTTTGGTCTCTTTCTTTCTACAATTCCCTTTTAGGAATTTGAATTACTTATTACATATAAAAACATAAAATTACATTTGAAATCAAAATTTATTGAAGAAACTTTCTTATTACCACTCTTCCTTTGCCGGATTTTATGCATGAATTGAAAGTTTTAGTGACCTTGAAACCCTAATGACCTAATGGAGACACTAAATTGAGTGAAGTCATGATGGTGATGACTGGCATGATGATGATAATCTCTTAATGATGAGACACTTAACTAAGTGATGAAAGTGACTGGCATGTGAAATTCTTGAGAGAGTGGAAATAACCCTAGACACACTAACTAGTGACCAATTTTTTTCTGAAAACCTAGTGACATGATAAAATTTGACTTTGAGACCCCTAACAAAACTTAGTAAAATCATATTTTATCTTTGGTGACGGGCATAACTGACTGACACTAACATTCACTACCTAGGTAACCAGAGTGGTGGAGGCCCAAGAAACTACTCTCCACTTCTGGAAGGCTTTGATCTCTGTAACTATCTCACTCTCTACTCATTAATTGGTTTGATTTTTAACATCCCTTGATGCTAAATTTCTAATTATAAAAAAAAAATTGTGTTTGGTACAGGTTGCCATTACGCACGAGATAAGACATGTAGCAACCACTGTGAGCATGTCTAAGGTTGTTTCCTTCACCCACATCATCAATAATGCAGAATCAATGTTTAGTATAGTCGTATATCGGTGCCTCCTGAGACAACATTTTCCACTGCCTCTCTACCTATCTCTATTACCCATCATACGGGGTTGTGCTCTCACCGCAACCATGAAGCTCGATTTCAACCTTACAGGTGTCGTTAATTGGTTCCAACAAAATTCACACAAATATTATTAATTCATAGCGTTTTTCTCTGGCATGCATACTTGTAATTATGATAAAGAAGTTGAGAAAAGAGGATTGATTGAAAATGTTTGCATAATTGCAGGGTTTATGGGTGTCATGATATCCAAACTGGCATTTGTATTCCGGAACATATTCTCCAAGAAAGGCACATCGGGGAAGGGGAAGAGGAAGTGGAAGTCAGTGGGGAAGATGAACTACTATGCATGCCTCTCTATGCTCTCACTGGCTATTTTAACACCATTTTCATTTGTTGTGGAGGGTCCGAGACTGTGGGCCATTGGATGGAACAATGCTCTACACACCATTAGTCCTCAATTTTCATGGTAAATTCACTTCTATTCAATGTTTTTTTTGGCACAATATTTTGATAATTCTACTAACCAACAATTGACTTGACTTACGAGGTGGGTGTTTTCTTAGAGTTTGTTCTACCTTTTGTACAACCAAGGTTTATACATGTCCCTGAATGAAATATCGCCATTAACATTCAGCATAGGAAACATAATGAAAAGTATTTCCATTATTGATTCATCCATCATTATATTTCACAACCCAATCAATCCCATCAGTGCTCTAGGAGAAACTGTTGCCATTTTGTGTACATTCCTCTATTCATAGGTATGATATTTGTATATATTCTTCTTATCCCGGTAAATGGAAAATAACCATGTGAAGACATGATAATTAAATTTATTTCAAATGATGAGACCTATTAAGTTTCATTTGCTGGCAAAGTAGTCAGGAACATATAGAAAGACAATGTTCTATTCAAAATGAGATGGAAGGACATCCAACTCCAAATCCCTGTGAGGTCATTTCTAAGATTGACATCCAAGTTCCGGTGAGGCCATTTCCACGTTGGATTTGATCGTGAGGTCATTTCCATGTTCAACTCGATTGTGATCCTTGTGTTGTCATCACAGATATTCCAAATTCCCAGTTGCCTTAATGTTTTAATGGTGAATTTTATTTTTCATTAATTATAATGTTTTTGAATTTTAGTTTTTTATTAACTATGATGTTTTTTAGGAAACGACTTTTAATATTAGGAAATTTTTATCCTGATTTTAATAATAATGTGTTTTTTTGGTTCTATTTCATTGAAATATATTAAAAGTTTATTATATTACCTATAAAATTTTAAATAAAATAAAAATATTATGAATATAAAATTATTACTATTATTTCTTAGAGGTGTAAATGTTTCTTAGACATTTTCACTCTCAAAAAGTTTGTACTACAAGGGATTTCATCCCTCTTAGTGCTTGATAGATCCAAGATTAAGATGGATGTACACTGCTCTTAATAAAATTTTTCTATACATGATATTTAATGAAAACTTAGCATGATAATGACATTGGTGAAACCAAAAAAGACCATATAACGACCATTAGATGGTGACAAATAAAAAACAATTATGGTTAATTATGTCTAGGATTTTACGAATTGAACAAAAAGTAATGTTATAGAAAGTGAAAATAGTTATCCCTTCCACCTACTTAGCTTATTGTATTATTCATGATCCACCTTGCCCTATTAATGGATTGAGAGGTTCTTTTCTCCTCTCATCTTTCTTATATTCCTTTTCATACAATGAGCCACAACTTAGTTCTTTGCTCCTTTCCATCCTTCTAGTATTCTTTAGTGTTTACCTATAGCTAACATCCTACAGTTGCACTAGTACAAAGACTTATTAATCATTTAACATTATAAAATATTTAAATAAATTCTACCTAATTAACCTGCGTGAAAGGGTAATTTCCAATGTTAATTTATATTAAAATACTTTCCATCCAATGACTAATGGCCAAAATTAAAAAGTAGTTAACTTATAATTTAGTAGAAATAGCAAGTATCTACATAGATTTAACTTAGAGTAACAATTATTCCTTCACCTCACTTGCTTCTATGACAAACTACGTATATAGCCTAATGTTTTGCAATGGGAATTCCAGCTAGATCTCGTGCTCGAGTTCCCTTTAAATTTTATATATATATTTTTGTTTATTTTATTGTCTATGAATTGGACATATCTTGGAATGAACAATCCTCTTTTTATTTAATTTGATTTCCCAATGTTTATTCCTATTTTCAAGTTTATTTCAAGCTTTAGTTATAACTAAGCTCTACAAAGTTATTCCTCAACCCAAGTGAGGTTACTTTGATAGTGATATGTAAAAATTCTTAGAATGATGTAAATATATCTCATGTTCTAGAAAATTTCCATATTTGTACTAGATATCACACGTGTCCATACCTACATGAATCTTAGCAATTTACTTATGATTTCCTATCACTTACGCATTTGTAGGTGAGATGTTTCTTACAACCTTAATGTGGCTTCTATTCAATGATTACATTGTTGTATATAGTATTAATACACATTGCTTCAACCCAAAAGCTATTTGAGAGTTTATTTCCTTAAAAATGATCTTTTCAATGTCAACAATGGTCCTCTTTTCCTCTATACATTGCAGTTATGTTGCGCAAATACCTTGAGTGTTGAAATACTTAGAGAAATAATTAAATTTTATTTTCCCAAACTCTAATTTTTGAGAAACTTATTTTTCTTATCAATTTTCTTTTCGAGTTTCAACCATTGCTCTGTATTTATTCTACGTTATAAGAGCTAATGACTTGTACTTGAAAAAACACAACTTTCTTTAAAGGGCATCGATGGGTGTCATAAAATTATTTGGACTTTTGCATGTTTTTCTTCATCCATCTTTTTTTTACGCATTTATCCCTATGTTTGTTGTCGAAAATGTGAAATTCACAATAACTCATGTTGAATTGGAGGAAAAACATGAACCATATATATTTTTTAAATGATACGAATTCTAGACTTAAGATATCCATAAATTTGATGCCATAGTTGATTTTTTGAGTCACTTTAAGCCACCAATGCTTCTTTTCTTATTGTTGTAATTGACTTTTACTTGAGAAAACAAAACCAATTTTTACTTGCAAGGGCATTGATGGATGTCATAAAATAATTTGGACTTTCCAATGACTAAACATGCATGTTTTTTATTCATCCAACTTCTTCTGTCAAATTTATCCCTATGTTTCTTTCCTAAAATGTGAAATTCACAATAACTTATGTTGAATTGGAGGAAAAACATGAACCATATTAAACTTCTTTAAATGTAACAGATTTTAGACTTAAGATATCCATACCTTTTTATGCCATATTTGATTTTTAGAGTTGTTTTCAGCAACCAATGCTTCTTGTCCTATTGTTGATACTCTATACCTATCAAGATCTCCTTAAACATATTTTTCAACCACTTGGTATTTGTCCCTTTTGAAACCCTTTCCATCAGATATAATCTTGGAATGATGCTTTAGTATTTGTCTTCTATAGTTTCTTCTTTAGGCCCAATACGTACAGACTCCACAACTTTAACACCTTCATTAGGCACTTTCATTGGGTTTGTTCCTTAGCCTTTGACCATGTGTATTTTCTCATGTCTCGAAGCAATTATCTTTTGGTGACTTTTATTATCATTTAATTAGGCAAAGCACTCACTTTTTCATGTCATGTGGTATATTTAATATCTCCTTAAGAATATTTTTTCTCAATAGTGAAGTAATAAAGAGTATAACATCTCTCTTCTCTTCACTATCACAATTTTGACTGGGCTTTGTTTGATACAAATTACTTGAATGTCCTTTACACTTTGCATGAGAAATTTCATACTTCATTTCTACAATCCTTATCATAATGACCAGGTTTTCCATAATAATAACACTTGCATTTGATATCTGGGCTGAATTTTCCTCTCTTTTATGCTTTCAAGTTGTGATCTCTTTAACTTCATCTCTTATGATTCTCTTTGGTGGAAAAAACTTTGTATTCCTCTGCCTTATTCTTTAAGGCATAAGTTCACAACTCTCTTCTTCATCATATAGCTTATTTTTTTGTTCATCGGGTAAGAGCAACCTTCCTAGATTATTAAATGTGGAGGACATAACTCATGTTGATAAGGTTAGACTTGCTACAAACACTTAAAAATATCAACAAAAATTAATGGCTATAGAGACAAGATCCTTGCTCTCTATCTTTTCACACCTAGTAATAAGTTGATCTCTTATATTTTTGACACTAGTTAGACGCTTATGTGCATCTTCTAACATGGAAACCTAAAGAAAAATATCCATTAAGGAGAGTAGTTAGAAATTGACAACCATTTTGTATGCTCATTTCCATGAAAGTAGTGCCACATCAACTTCTCAAACATTCTCTATGCTAAAGATAAAATCCAGAAAATTAACTAAGTTAATCTATTGCATGCAACCTTTATAACATAAGATATGCATAAGGTTTGCACAAAGTGATATTGGTTAGGGAGAAGGTTTTATCAGTGATGAACAATAATCTTTTTTTTTTTTTTTAATTTTTTTTTTTTATATATTTATTTTATTTAACATATTTTTAGGGCACTCGGTTACTTTAGTACCCCTTGTCTGAGAATATATTTCCATTAAATTATTATATTTTATACTAAATTTATAAAATGTCGAGGATCTATTTTATTTTCAGTCTCCATTTTTCCTTAACTTTGTAGTTGTACTATTAATATAATTGGTATTATAAAGGAATGAGCAAGTTCATTTAAGAAAAATCTTCGTGTGGGCTACTTTTTCTTTCATCTACAAATGTTTTCAAAATTTAACACCTTACTCTTTTTCTCATTCTCAGCTTTCCTCCTTCGTTTCTTTGGACCTTACTTGGGTTCTGTATATTAAGCAAGTGGAACTAGTTTCATGGTTTAGCATCTTTGTATTTTCATCATTGATTTGCTGGACCGATTTTCAATCTGATTACTTTAGAACTCCTTACCTGTAAGATCCCAAATCACTAAATAATCAACAGATCTAGAATATTTTAGTGTTCTAAATGAAAAATTGACAAGCCAAGCGTAGAACACAAGGGATCTAAAATAAATGCAACCTCTTATTTATATTAATAGCTAAAAACGAGATAGATTCCCATACAAATAATATTGGAGCTCCTACAAATGGCATGCATGGCTGCTCATTAAAGACTACTCTAAGACACTTAAGCTCAATCATGGACCCTAGATGGAATCACCAATCAAATTCATCACAGGGTTTTCATCCCATGATCAAGCTAGAATTGGCCACTGTAAGCTATCAACAAAAACATAATAAGATAGACAAAGTCAGGATGCCCAAAATGCCTAGCTCCTATAATCTTTTAAAGGCTGGATGGACTCTCTCGAAGCCTTATTTTATTATTTTCCCTCGAAAACTGAAGGTAAATACCATGGGTTGATACCATGGGAAAACAGCATGGTAAACACCATGGGAAGATTCTGTCCACTTTGACCATATAAAAAAAAGGGAATATTAAAAATCCTCCTACCCAAAGATTGCTTGCCCTCAATCAATCCACTTCTATCCATAATAGAAGTATTTGTACATTGATACCAAGAGCCCATACAACCTAATGTGTTATTCCATGCCTCCATGCTAAATGATCCTTCGATACCTGGATCCAAAACAATCCTTCGACCAATCCCTCCCTCGATAGATTCACCTAGATACCAAACAAAATTCCACCCAATCCTGCCCCTAATAGATTCTCTTGGATCCCAATGCCATCTAAGTCCTCAGACCTGTGGGTTATGATACCATGTCAACCCTCCATGACTGCCCTTGCTTAAGGGCCAAATCTGTAATATGCCCTTGGCTAAGAGTATCCTCTTAGGAATCATCCCATCAATAGAGTTCCAACTCATAATCTCTCGCCAATCCATGCCATGGGAAAGAGGAATGCCTATGATACCATTGTAAGATCCCAAATCACTAAATAATCAACAGATCTAGAATATTTTAGTGTTCTAAGTGAAATACTAACAAGCCAATCATTAAATACAAGGGATCCAAAAGAAATTCAACCTCTTATTTAGATTAATAACTAAAAACAATATACATGCCCATACAAATAAGATTGGAGCTCCTGCAATGGCATGCAAGACTACTCATCAAAGACTAATCTAAGACATTGAAGCTCAATTGTGAACCTTGGATGGAACACGGGGGCTTCACTCAATGAACCTCTGACATAGCACGTGCATTCGTGGCATACTAAACAATAGCTTTTATTGGACTGCATATTGGAAAATACCTATGAAAATCACATTATTTAACCCCCTACCAATAAGTACCCAATACATGTTCCCAATTTAAAAAACACCTACTTCACTAGATATTGCAAGTGTCCTTTTTTTCAATAACATTTTTTATACCCCTTTATATTTTCTCATTAACTTTGAGTTCAATTTTTAATACTTGCCAATATAAAAAACCTTAACCCCCTATTATATGCTCAATATATTATGTCATTTTTTTCCTCAATATATATCCCGCAATATGAATGCACATGGTATGGTATTGCTACTCCGGTGAAGCCCTCGTGGGATGGAACCACCAATCAAACTCACCACAGGGTTTTCATCCTAGGATCAAGCTAAAACTGGCCACGCCAAGTTCTCAACAAAAACATAAGAAGATAGACAAACTCGGGATGCCCCAAATGCCTTGCTGCTATCCCCTTTTAAAGGCTAGATGGACTCTCTAAAGCCTTATTTTATTGTTTTTCCTAAAAAAAAAAGGTAAATACCATGGGCCAATACCATGGGAAAATGCCACGGTAAATACCATGGGAAGATTTCGTCCACTTTGACCATATAAAAAAAGGGAATATTGCATTGTCTAAGAATTTCTTTCCATTAAATTATTATGTTTTATGCTAGATTTATAAAATGTTGAGGATCTATTTTGTTTCCCGTCTCCAATTTTTCTAAATTTTGTAGATGTACTATTAATATAATTGATATTATAAAGGAATGAGCCACTTCTTTTGAGAAAAAATTCATGTGGCCTAATTCACCTTTCATCTACTATTGTTTTGTCACATCCAATAATAAGTTGATCTCTTATATTTTTGACACTATTCATATGCTTATGTCGATCTTCTAACATGGAAACTTGTAGCAAAATAGCCATTAAGGAGAGGGGTTAGAAATTGACAACTATTTTGTATGCCCATTGCCATGAAAGTAGTGACACATGAGGATCTCAAACATTCTCTATGTTGAAGATAAAATCCATAAAATTAACTAAGTTGATCTACTACGTGCAACCTTGATAACATAAGATATGTACAAGGTTTTCATGAGTTATTATTAGTCAGGGAGAAGGTTTTATCAATGATGAACATTAATCTTTTTTTTATATATTTAGCATATTTTCAGGGCACTCAGTTACTTTAGTACTCCTTGTTTGAGAAGATATTTCCATTAAATTATTCTATTTTATACTAAATTTATAAAATGTTGAGGATGTATTTTGTTTTCAGTCTCCAATTTTCCTTAACTTTGTAGTTGTACTATTAATATAATTGATATTATAAAAAAATGAGCAAGTTCGTTTGAGAAAAAAACTTTGTGTGGGCTTCTTTTTCTTTCATCTACAACTGTTTTGAAATTTAACACCTTAGTATTTTTTTAATTTAATTCTCAACTTTCCTCTTTTGTTTCTTTGGACCTTACTTGGGTTCTGTAGATTAAGCAAGTGGAATCAGTGTCATGGTTTAGCATCTTTGTATTGTCATTAGTGATTTGTTGGATCAATTTTCAATACTTTAAACTTCGTGTCCGAGAATTTCTTTCCATTAAATTATTTTGTTTTATTCTAGATTTATAAAATGTTGAGGATCTATTTTGTTTTTAGTCTCCAATTTTTCTAAACTTTGTAATTGTACTATTAATATAGTTGGTATTATAGAGGAATGAGCGAGTTCATTTGAGAAAAACTTCATCTGGGTTAATTTACCTTTCATCTATTACTGTTTTGAAATTTACTACCTTAGTAATTTTTTTTTCATTCTCAACTTTCCTCTTTCATTTGTTTGGTCCTTACTTGGTAACTGTAGGTTAAGAAAGTGGAATGAGTTTCATGGGTTAGTATCTTTGTTTTGTCACCTATGATTTACTAGATCACTTTTCAATTGGAACACATATAATACCTCTTTCATGTTTTTACAAGTCAAATAAACGAGTAGGTTATATATATTTTGGGGCCATGAATTTAAAACCAAGGTGAGGTGTGGTATTTTGATGTAAAAAAGTAGTATTTTCATTATGGTGCTTATGGATCTCACTTGCTTGATTTTCACGATAAAATAGTTTAAATGTTGTTGAATGATCTCTACATTATTTTCAACTACATGACATGGGTTATATTTTCTTGAAAAAAATTTATTGGATTAAAACAAGAACATGGTAGACACCAAGGAAATTAGTGGTAAAGAGCAATGCAATCTTTTGAATAGTTTTAAAGATCATGAAGGAAATAATATAGAGGTGAGTCAACAATCAGAAGAGAAAGACATGCAATTTTCTCAAGAAGAGGTGTAGTTGATGCTATTCTTGGGTTCAATTTCCAAATAGGAGATTTCTGCAGTTTTATTCAAGGATGTATCTTAATTCACAAGGAAAATTCAAAATTATTTACAAAATTGTTATAGTCCTTTGTAGACACATGTTTCAAACTATTAAAAATTTGTTTTGTACTGATTAAGGTTCTCTATAGCAAGATGAAGTGATCAAGAAGAAATATAGAGAAATTGTACTAAAACAAATGATTTATTTCTTTATTTACGAGGCATTCATGTTGGCATAATCAAAAAAGGTCTTTAACTTGAACATAGGCCTCATGATTTGTAAGGCTCAACAAAGTAGTAAATAAATATAGAGAAATTGTACTAAAACAAATGATTTATTTCTTTATTTATGAGGCATTTGTGTTGGCATAATTGAACAAGGTCTTTAACTTGAATATAGGCCTCATGATTTGTAAGGCTCAACAAAGTAGTATTGTAGTAATATTTCATTGTAGCATGGTCCTTACCTTTCATTGATATTTTCATGTCATTCAATAGTTGTTAAAAAAGTATTTCCTTTGCAACATTTGGTGAAATTGCTAATCATACAAATGTAAGTTATACATCATCATGAATAGTTAATAATACATTTCTAAATACCAACCATAAACATCTCTTAAAAAGTTCTATCTAAGTAAAGCATTTAAAATGTAATTATAATTAACCAATATTGAATAAATCCGAGTAGAACTAACGAATACTTAGTACTAGTTATCAAAGAGGAGTAGATCGCCGCTTATCTTAGCTCGGCATGATTCATCAACAATTAATAACCAATTCATCTACCACTAATAACCAGAGAAAGCCAATGCCTAGGGACTTGCATGCAAACGACTAGAGATAAACAAGGGAGAGTTTCATCCCTGAACCATAATAATAATCATTAATACAAAAACCATCATGTGGACTTGGGTTCAATCTTCACTCCATCTATCATAAGCCCACTTTTCCACCAGCCGAATATGTCTTTCATACTGAATGCCATGGATGGAGGGTCATCTAGAACATATTCTATTTCTTTTACTGTGAATTCTCCGGCAGCCATGTCCATCCATCCCTCTTTTGCAACCCCTTCATTTTTGTTAAAAGGTTGCTCCGAGTTCATATCTTCTCCCTCAGGAGTGATGACCAAAAATTTCTGTCTACCCATTCCACCAGTAGGAATCAATATTTAATTTAAGCACAAACACCAGCTTGTAATCGGTGTCTGCAGACAAAATATTGCAGTCCATTTTTCCTCCAATTTCCAACCTGCAAACTTCTTGCAACTCTGCAAGCTCATCGAATCTGAACCCACAATCTCCAATTACACGCAGAAAGAGTCATTCCAGTTTTGGCAGAGTTAACAAATAATTTGGAAAATAATAAGAAGATTGATAAGCTCCACAAAACCAACTTGGAGGCATCTCGAGAAATCCATTGCCAATAGCGTTCATCGTTTCCCCAAGTAATCCATAATATTCTTGCAGATAACTTGTAGCCTTCTTTCTCTGCAGATCACTCAAGCCAAAATATCTATGGTTCCAGCTGAATATGAATGTTACCAAGTGAAATGACAATAGATTTATGAATACCTTTGTTCCCCCGTCACACGTAGAGTTCTATCTTCGAAGCGAATGCTAGAGGGGTGACTGATTTGGGTAGAATCTGGTAGCACTGCCAAGGAAAGAATTTATCCCAGACATATGCCATAGATATAAAGAGGGCTGACATGGTTTCCAATCTACAAAGCGTGAAGGAGAGAATGGCCGATATACATTTCTGGTAACTTCCACAGAATCTGTAAACGTCGAGCTTAGTAGTGATGGAGAGAATGACTGATATACATTTCTCTGGTAACTTCAACAGATTTCTCAGATTCCTAGTAGTGATGGAGAGAATGACTGATATACATTTCTCTGGTAACTTCAACAGATTTCTCAGATTCCTCTCACGCTGATGCCCTATCGGTGGCACAATTAAATTTCTCATGGTTGATAGGACGATACATCTCACACATTATAATTTCATTTCAAATTTTTGTTTCGAAATTTTTGAGCGGGAGTGCTCAGTTTGAAACCCTGAGCATTGAATGTCCGTGTACCTGGATCAACTACATTTTCATTGAGTCAAAGCGGTTTTTTCCACTATCTGCAGTGATCTGCGTAACTGCATGAGTTGTGAGAGGGGATGGGGATGAGTCGATGCCAGATCGATGGCCATAGATGGATACAAATGTACTTGAAGAGCATTAATATATCAATAGTTACATATATATTGGTTGCACTTTTACATAGTTATTTGAGTTCCATAGAGGACCAGAAAGGAAACGTGTTCTTAATGTCTGTGCCCATTAAGAAGAGGGATTTCTCACCCATTTAGATGAATGATGTATCAGAAGCTTTCCCTGACTGATGATCTCAAACAATGGAGAGACAATATCGGTAAGAAGAGATATACACAAATAAATTAAATTATTCCTGAATTTGATACTCATATTTTGGTAAAAGTCATTAAACACAAATTAGTTCAGAAAATAACTATTTTTTTTTTTTTAATCTCTATAAATGTTGGGAAATTTAGCTTATAACTGTTAAATTTCAAAATTTTATATCCCAAAAGATTTTTATACTGTTAAATTAATTTTTACTTAAAAAACCTATTCAAACACACTTGTGATCAAATTTTTTCAAAAAAATAACCCAAAAATAATTTTCCAAACTAATTTGTGGACAACACCAAAATTCATTTTCCAATCTATTGCTATCAACATTGAGTTGAAAATTTGAAAGTAGTTTGTACAACAATCCATTGTTATCAATATCGATATGAAAATTTGAAAGTAAATTAGAGTATCTTTTAATCTATTGTTATCAATATCGATATGAAAATTTTGAAAGTAAATTAGAGTATCTTTTTATTGGATGGAGAGATTCTGTCAAAATTAATGTACTTGTGTAAGTTTGCCTAAGATTTTGCTAGCACCTGAGTTTTTTTTTTTTAATGTGAAACTTAGAATGTTTGAACTGTGTTTTAATGATGGAAAAAGAGATTTAATATTTTCAAAAAAATGAATAAAATTGATAAATATAATCTAAATTTCTAAAAATTTCCAATTTTGTCTGGAAAAAACCATTTAAAAAAAAACAAAAAAAAACAAAAACAATTTAAAACCAAAAAACGTGTTTAGAGTAGTTAAATTAAAATTATTATTATTAATATTATTATTATTTTTATTTTTTTAATTTTATTATTATTAATTATTATTTTATTTATTATATTATTTATTTATATTTATTATTAAATTTTTTTTTTTTATTTTTTTTTTTTTTTTTCAGAGAGAAAAATCATAATATTCTTATATTGAGCCAATATAAAAAGGGACAAATGATTCAGCATATAGGCTGGAATCATCATCAAAATACATAAGGCGCCGTCACAGCAACAGATCAGTAGTTATGAAAATAGCAAATCAAAAACATATAATGTTGCCAATCAATCAAAATCATATAACGCTGACAATCTGTATGAGGAGCATATATAACTACAGATATGTACTAGAATGATGAGGAGATAACATATAGTGAAGATTGTTCACAAATCAGAGAAACAAAAATCCTGTATAGGATAAGAAAGAGCATCCACAGAAATCTTCAATGATCCTTCACCCTCTTCAAAAGACATTCCTTCCTTGGATAATCTGTCCACCTCGGTATTGTGTGAGCGCGGAATGTGAGTGATGGAAGGCCGATTAAGAAGGTTCCAGAAATGAGAAGACCGAGTTAACCATCCCAAAATATGGGGATATCCAATATAGCTTGTACCATTGATATGATCAACCACAATTTTAGAATCCCCATATATGGCAAAGTCTTGAATGCCAAAAAAAGAACAAAAAGCAAACAACCCAGCTAAAGCTCTCACTTCAGCCAAGTTGTTTGTTCCACTGCCACCATTCCAAGATAACTGGAATTCTATGCTGTCATCTATAATAATATGTACGCCGCACCCGCATTGTCCAGACTATTCTGCCCCGTCAAAAAAGGCCGTCGGAAAAGTGAAGTAGGAGCATGTTCAACATGCTTGATGAGAGTAACCGGTCCTTGTTCTATGTTATGAAAAAGATCATGAGTCGATAAAATATGAAACATGGTAGAGCTTAATGGGGCTTTTGACCCTTGGAAAATTTTTGCATTTCTCCATCTCCAAAAGAACCATATGGCAATGATGAACGGTGTCCTCTGTGTTTCGTCTTGAGTCCCCCACCATAGGTAAGCATCCTGTACTGAATCAAAAACATTGTGAGTAAAACCAAAATGAATGGACAAATCATACCAGATCTGTCTTGTAGCATGACATCGGATAAACATATGTAGGTTGGATTCTTCTGCAGCCTCGCACATACAGCAACGACTTGGGCCCTGCCAGCATCTACGTCTCAAATTATCCCATGTCAAGTTTCGGTTGTTGAATACGAGCCAGGAAAATAATATCATTTTGAGCGGGCATCTTAGAGTCCAGTATTTCATTGGAAATATGGGCAACATAGGCGGGTGACAGCTATATGACATATCATAGTAGATGTTACAAACGCGAGCCGACATTTTCTTTTTTGGAATGACCCAAACCAGAGAGTCTTGGTTGCCTGATTGAAAAATACCCAGACTGCGTAGGGAGCATGATATTGCATTCCATTCGGCACGCAGAGGGACTGGGATATGGAGATCCTGTGCCGTTTTCCATATCGGAATCGGGCCCTGCCAAGAGTGTATTAATTTGTCCCAAGTAAACCAACCTAACCTGTGAAAAAAGGATAGCAGATCATCAGGGATTATAAAATTTTCTTGCATTCCATAAATAGAGTCTAAACCAATGTAGACGCGCGCTCCCGTGTTTAGTCTCCAAGTGAGTCGCCTGAAGAAGAAATGTTGAATCTGTTTGAAACCAAGCCAGACAACAGAGCCATGTCGGACCCCAAAACCTCCTCGTCGATATCAATATATGAGATCCTTGTCCTGTAGGTAGATGCGCCTGATAACCTTGCTCCAAATACCCTCTCCAAAGAGTGCTCTCGTTAAGGATTTGCACAATAAAGCCTGTCCAAAAAGACTAATGTCAAGCAGACCCCAACAGCCTCTGGTTTTTGGCATAGTAATCCTATCCAGCTTTGCCAGGTGAATTTTAGGTGAATTGACCCTGCCACTCCAGATAAATTTTGCAATAATAAGATTGACCTTTTTGATAATACCAACAGGAAGAGCATATAAATGAGCCCAGTAAACCGCCAACTGGGACAAAACGGCTTGGGTCAAGATATATCGCCCTGCCAGAGAGAGAGCGCGGTTTTCCCATACAGAGATCTTTTGGGAGAATCTGTCCAATATCCATGACCAATCCATGTTTGTATAACCATTTGCCTTCATTTTAAACCCCAAATATTTCATACCATCCTCCAACGATTTTAGAGTAATACCAAGCAGGTCTACAATCCATATCGCCATGTCAGTGTTGGTCCCAGTATGGTGTATAGATGATTTTGCTTTATTAATAAATAACCCTGTAGCCCCCTGAAACCTAATGAGGATATCATTCAAGCATAGCCATGACATTCTGCACATCATGGCAAATATTAGAACATCGTCCACAAATAGATTGTGTGAAACATGGATCCCCCTGCAAATTCGAATCGGTTTGCATCTCTTTTCTGCCACAACCTTATTGATTCGTAGGCTGAGGGTATTCATAGATAGGATGAATAAAAGAGGGGATAATGGGCATCCCTGGCGAAGGCCTCTCTCAGCCGGAAAAAAGGATGTAGGAATCCCATTTACCAAAACAGAATAATGAACATTCTCAACACACGACATAATTCAATCAATAGCCTGCGGATTCAAACCTATTTTTGCCAATAAACAACGCAGGAAGCCCCATTCCAAGAAATCATAGGCCTTTTGAAGATCTACATTTAGAATAGTCGCATCTAATGATTTTGTTTTCATCAAAAACATGACCTCTTGAGTAATGGCGACAACATTAAGAATGTTGCGGCCACGGAGAAAGGCATGCTGGTCTAGAGAGATAAAGGATGCCAGGGTAGGCTTTAGCCTTTCCACAATAATCTTTGATATGATCTTGAAAGATATATTGCAAAGTGAGATTGGCCGAAAATCATGGAAGGATTCAGCATCACCTTTTTTCGGAATGAGCGCAATTAGAGTAGAAGAAGCCTTTTGATGAATCCGTCCAGATAGCCGGGCTTCCTCCACCATCCGAATGAGATCAAGTTTCAGAAGCTCATAAAAATGAATATAGAACTCAATGGTCCAACCGTCAGGACTCAGACTCTTGTCCTTACTAAAAGCTTTTAAAGTAGATAATAGTTCATCTTCTGTTATGGGCCGAAGAAAATTGGTGTTTCCATCCACATCGAACATTTGAGGGGCTAGCTCGATATCCCAGAGAACGTCCTGGTAATCTCCCCCGCTTTTCCTTCTATATTGTGAACTGAAATACCTCACTGCCTCAGTTGATATTTCCTGTTGAGTTACATAAAAAACGCCACTTCCATCAGTTATCTTCCATATAGAATTCTTTGCCCTCCTGGCATTTGCAGCCCGGTGAAAACATTTTGTATTAGGGTCGCCAGATTTTAACCATAAAGCCCAGATTTTTAGACGCCAAGTCGCCTCCTCCTGTTTTAGAAATAACTGTCTCCTGTGTTCGATTTCCAATATACGACACCTAATGTGAGGAGGAAAGAAATCAAAGTTGGTAGATCCAATAAGAAGGTCCAATTCCAATTGTAGCTCATTCAACAATAGACGGTCCTTCTTTTTTTTATCTAATTGCCATCTCTTTGAAATCTGTTTCAAATATACCATTCTATCCATTAATGAAGGACATAAGTCAGAGGCGTCGTTTTCCAGGAACCTCTTAAGAGAGTTTAAAATGAGAGAATTGTAATCAGGATACTCCAACCAAGTACGGTTGAATTTCAAAGGATATCCCAAACGAAAGCCAGATTCCCGCCACTTTAGAACAATGGGTCGATGATCTGATATAAAAGCCAATTCAATGTACGATAGAGGCATACCCAATTTATCAATGAGACTTGAATGAACCAGAAATCGATCAATCCGCTTTGCAATATAAGCCGCCCCCGACCTGCCGTTATCCCAAGTAGGTAACATGATTGATGGAGGGATATCAATCAGGTCTCTGTTTAAAAAATCCAACCTGAGAGAGTCAGCCAACAGATCCCTTTTGCGGAAATTCCCCCAGCATTCATTATCACCAAAAGTAAAATTCATGTCACCCGCAATAATCAAATTGCCAATACTGAAAAAAGCTGAAGAAAACAACCGATCCCAGAAAGGTCATCTGTCTTTATAGGGCGCATACATATTTAGGATGTTGAAAGGAAAATCAAGACCTCTAATGGACGCCGAAATAAGAATACCAGCAAAACATCTGTATTCAATGGCGCTGATCCAATCCGGATCCCATAGAACAGCCAAGCCCCCATATAGGCCATTAGCGTCAGTGGCAGACATAAACCATGAGGGGAACATTTTGCGGAAGAAAGAGATAGTATCCAGACAGGAATGCATGGTTTCCTGGATCAGAATAATCTTGGGCCGGTTCGACAAAAAGAGCTCCCTGAGCGACGCAAATTTTGGGGAGGCGCCCAGTCCCCAGATGTTCAATGAGATCATGAATGACATTTAGAAGATTCCCCAGCCTGGCATGCTCCAAGAGGCTGAATATCAGATGAGTTAACAATAGGAACATCCACAAGGGCTAGATTCCTAACACAGGATAGCGAAGCGATAGACCTACCTCTGAAATGTCGGCTACCTCCGGCATGCTTCTTCCGGACAGTAATATTCCTGGCAGAGCAAGGAATAATAAAGGGAGAAGACGAACCAGGAGGTTTGTGAATAGTCAGAGGCTCCATATCTAGAGATTTATCACCAAGAATATGATCAATGTCGGAATCAAATAAATTGACAGGAGATGATTCCGAGGAAAAAAGCGGGGCGACATTTATCAGTGGGTCTTTACCCTTCGATGGGCAAGGGTCCCGTGTTGGTGATGATGAAGATATATGAATCGGGATGGAGCCAACAGTAACCTCAGCAACAGGGATGGGGGACGAAGAAAGAACCGCATCGCAATCCACAGGTTCAGGAGGGACCGAGCAAGTGAAAGCGGATGGCGGGTCAATAGAATATCCCATATCGGAAGCATTATGAGCCATATGAGGAGGATCATCATGAAGGGGAGGCATCGATTGAGAGGGTGGGACCCCATGAGAAAAGGAGGCTGATAAACTAACCGAGGATGGAGAGAGCATATCATCGCGGGTAAGATGAGGAGCGTTACGGGGATGAAGAGAATGAGAGCCAGTTGGTCGTTTTTTAAAACTTCGGCAATGGTCAATAAGATGACCAGTCCTGTGACAGAAGGCACAATGAAACGGAATCCCCCAAAAATTAAGTCGCTAGTGGAAACGAGTGCTTCCCCATCCAATATCAATATGTTCAGGATAGCCTCCCTTGTAAGCCTTCTCCACAAGAATCCAAGCAATCCTCTTATCGTTTTCGCCACGGCACCAAGGATCCATGTATATAAATCTACCAATGGAATTCCCAATCACGGATAGAGCCTCAGCAGTCCATAATTCCAAAGGGAGATTTGGAAGTTTCACCCAAATCAAGCAGTTTGTAGGGGTATTCTTCAGTGGATCAAAACCGAGATACCATCGGTACAGAGCAAAAAAAATCCTGCCACATACCCAAGGAATTTTGAAGACCAGCTCCAGATCAGCCGCTTTGAGAAAATGGAAACAGTACCAGTCTTTCATAAGACGGGAAATAACCGGAGTATATCCCACCAGTGGTTTCCATCTCTCGTCGAGCCAGGTTCTCATACCCGCATCATCCATAACAAGGAAATTCCACTTACCAATCAATGCAAACTTTTGCAGGCTATCAATGCGCTCAGAGAGGATCGAACAATTAAGAGAAATAGCCGAAGGGGGAGCAGTCGTTTTAACAGGAATCCTAGATTTGTGATGAATAGCCTTACGGGGAGAATGACACACCCCCTCGCCAGCAGATGGATTAATTAACATATCATCCAGGGTGGCATGCCAACCATCGGACGTCTTGGACTTCACATGGGACATTTCTGCCAACATCGTAGCCTGAATCAGAGCCTCCGTGGCCGAGTCCGTTCCATCCTCCATCAATTGAGACAAGACCCGAGGACCAAAATATCTACAGCCACATAAAGAAGGGATACGAAAGTACCGAGGTTGATGGGTACCCTGCCCGAAACAGGTATATAACACCTGGAGAATAAGACTAAAAAAGGATAATCAAGATTCAGAAAGTCCCAAAAAATCCGAAAGTATCGATCCTTGGAGACTCTAGATAACAGATGACGTCACAACAGCTAAAGATCTGTCATCTAGAAGAGAACCGTATAAGGAAATAAGGAGTGATGACAAGAAAGAGCCATCAAAAAAAGAAACAGAGAGGAAGAATTCAATGAGACTGGAAAGAAGGTAAGATATGTCAGATAGAAGACATGGATAGGTCTAGACATTAAGAGATGAATTTGAAAAAAACCATGTAAAACCAGAAAACCCGAATCCTGTTACCACCCACATCCAAAGCCAATGGCTGAAGCATGGAAAAACCAGAGTGGCCTATCCAGATGGGGAATCCTTGTAGTCAATGCAACAACAATACAACGCAAAGATACACCACCAGCGACCAATCCTAATCTAGAAATCAGAGCAAGGTTTGTAGATTATGAAAGAGCTCTTCAATTTTAGAAGGAGTTCTCTGAGGACCATGTTGGAACAGACAATTAGAGAAGACAGAATATCATTCAAACCCAGAGAAAAAGCACTACATAGATGTAGTACTTCCCTCATAAACGGTAATGCAATGATCCGAGAAACCTCCAAATGAAGGACAAGATATTACAAGAATATAAAACTCCCTTTCAAGAGCTTGAACTGAAAACCACTGGTAAGCAAAAAACCAGGAAAATGGGTACTCAAACCATTCCACTAGCCCGTCGCATGTGAGGAAACATAGAGCTTCATCTAGACCAGAAGGTGTCTCCCTATCATATATGCTAGGAGGAGAGCCGTAAAGACAATAATCAAAAAGTTCAGAATTCTAAAGACCACAATAATAAAGATTAACCATTCAGTGATAAGATTGCCCGTGGAAGATGGCCCAGAAGAAATCATGGAAGACCATGAACTAGACAGATAATCTTGAGGCAAGACAGATAAATAAAACCGATTATGTGAATCTTAAAGCAGATCTGTTAACATCCCAAATTGCATAACTTTTAAACAGAACTATAAAAAACTAGGTAACTAAAAGAGGAAAACCGAGACCTCACCTGAAACCGGAGAGAGCGTCAGCGCGTCGAAGGAAAGCCAACCTCCAACACAGAGAAAACCATAACCCATAGAAAATCGATTATAAATCAGAAAGCACTAGCGAGATAGATAACAGAGAAAAGTATGTGCCCTGTGCCCGGGCGCAGGGGATGGAGCAAAAGAAACTGTAACCAGTTAGAAAGACCTGAATATAACGGGGATAGTCGAGAAGATTATGAGCTAGAGACGTGGCGACGAAGCAAATGCATGCAGTGCATGAAGGTTAGCTGAAAGGCACGTCGCGTATCCCCCAGATGCGGAGGAATGGTAAGGAAAGCTAACCCGAGACTGCGTGACCGTCTAGAGAAACCTATGGCAGACTGTGATTGGTAGGAAAAGGAAAGGTCACACCTGGTTGGCTGCAATGGCAGTATAAACATCAATTTTAAGATTTGAAAGTAATTTATCGTACACTTTTGTTAGAATTAGGATTGCATAAAAGTCTATTGTGAAGTCTCATGATATTTTGGTCTCCACTTAGCGTCGATCTATTTCAGTTGGTTATTCATTATCGGTTATAGCCGCCTGGTTATTCATTATCGGTTACTACCACCTGATTATTCTAAGTTGCATTCTTCACAATATTTATGAGAGTTTAGCCAACTCAGCCGATTTCTTTGTTATTCATTATAGGTCACCACCACCTTAGTATTTTGAGTTGTATTAAAAAAAATAGCATAGTTTAAAAAAATTTAACTTATTTATTTATTATTAGCACAACTTATTTATGTTAATATTAATGGATAATAACACATAAATTATATTAATAATACAAAATATTAATAAATAGTGTAATATTATATAAATTAATAAATATAATAAATAATTTTGAACATAATAAAGAAATAGAAAAAAAATAGACACAATAAGCAAACAATTAAAAAATAATGAAAAATTAATTAATTAATAAAAAGTAAATAAAATTTATTAAATAGATAAAATAACAATGAAATTAAGTAAAGAAATTAATAAAATTAAAACCTCAAAATATATAACATATTCATCATAAAAAAATATGAAAAATAAAACAATCAAATTACGTAAAAAAATATTAATAAAATTAATAATTGAAATAGACATAGAAATTAATATTATTATGAATAACAATTGACACTATTAATAACAATACTATTGTCAATATAGAAAATATTATTATTCAGAATATTATTAATATAATAATAAAAATTATTATTATTATTATTGTCTACTTTTAAAGTCACACCCAAGACAAACACCAAATTGGAGTACGTGAACCCCTTGCTTGTGGGACAAGGGACCCACCTCCTCGTAGGGATTTGACTACTAAGCCTATGAAGGCATACATACTCTACCCCCTCTGGTTTTGAACCGTTGAACTCTTAAGAGGAAACACATGTTATTAACCATTAGGCCCACTCAAGCTGTATGGCCCACTTAAAGAAAAGTAATATAAATATAAAAATAATCTTACAAAAATTTAAAAATATATATATAAATACAAATATTGAAGAGTAAGTATAACCATAGGAAAAAGTAAAGGTATTGAAGAGAACATAAATTTCTACACGATCAACAACCGTTGTGAACTGCTAACAAGTATTAACGATGATTAACAAAGGACGATTATGACAATCTCGGTCACAATGCCACAAAAAAATTGATAGCAAGTTTTAAACATTACAGGACCAATGACAAGAACACAAAATTTACTAATATTGAAATAAATAAACATATTTTAATGAGGTACGTTTTATTTCTAACAATAGCAACTTATTCCACAATAAAATCCAACTTTCAACACTTGACCCTAAGAATAGAATTATTTGATACACGCCTCTTCCTAAACACACCCAGAGCGGTAGCAAAAGCAACACCAATTCAAATCAACAGGATAATGATCAGGATACTTCACACTTTCAAGCCAATCCCTTCTCATTTTCCTCCCTGATTCTCTTCGGTGCAAATGATATAAATTTTGAACATCTGATTTCATTCCATTCAAAACACGAATATGCTTATTGACAAAATCAGGATGGAAGCCATGTCTTCTATCAAACCTTGTGTGAATAAAGGTAACAAAACTACAATAGATTTAATCACTTTGATGTAATACAGACCATCATTGTTCTCCACATCTATGAATCATTGAAAAAAAGATAAAATTAAATCAATACATTCAAACAAAATAAATAAACAGAAACGAAACTCTTGATTTATGCTTTTGTTTATTTCGTATTCAAGCATAAATGTAACAAGATTCAAAAGGAGAGGAAAAAACGGAAACAAGTACAATTCAAGCAATGAAACAACAACAATGACACAAAAAAGTTTATTAGCACACGCAATTGTTCCCAAACAGTCAATTTACTTACTTGACCAATCAACAATTTTATTAAAATCAGCAACAAGCAGAGAAAAACACTTATCAAGGTGCATATAAATAATTGCAAAAATAACAACAACTAGAGAGAAGTAATCTTCTTTTTTCTTAAAAACATGCATATAAATAATTGCAAGCAAGAAGAACAAATACAAAAAAGGAATTCATGAATAGTAAATTGTATTCAAGATAAATACCCCAAAAATAATATTGATTTTAATTGTTCCTCCTCTTTCTTTCTGAGTGTAACATATGCACTGTCTTGCATTTTTGCATAATGTTGAAAAGAAAAATTCAGTGAGATCCATGTTTGGTCAATTTAGTGTTGTCTAAATTGCTATCATAAATTGTCAACCCGGGGCTCGTAAGTTGATCAAGTGAAGTGTACAATATATACTTAAGCAACCTTTCCTAGTTCCTTTTGTCGTTTTTAGTTCATGTCTGACTTATCTTCCTAATGTGATGTGATGAAGTTATAAACAAGTGAGTGAATGTGTGTGTATGTGGTGATTTCTAAAATGCTTCTTGGATTTAAAAGAGAAAACTTGAACAATAACTTAAAATGGAATTAAATCTTTGAATGAAAGTAAAGCATCAAACAAAAGACCAATGGAACTAGTCCAATACCTTTAGTGCTGATAAGAATAAAAATGATATCTATATTAACTCAACTGAAAGCAAGAACACTACTTTAACCTTTCTATTGAATCTAAAGCAATGCAAAAATTAAGTGACAAATCACGCTACTTAATTCTCTCTTAACATTCTTCCTTTAGCTGAATTGATCATGTAAAAAGAGTTAGGAGTGAATTAGCAATATGAGTCTAAAACTAAATAAACCAAGCTGCAATTAAACGATGTTTTGGTCCCATAAAAGTTAGTGAATTATGATAAACAGAACCATCAAGAGATTAGCAACTTGACAAAGCTTGATAAAGTAAACTAAGTAAGGAACTAACTAAGCAAGGAAACCAATAAAAATCAGAATGAAAGTCAGCAGTTTAGATAAGACAACTTCAGATGCCACTAGCGTTAAAAAGAAGTAAAAGAACACTGTCCCGGGCTCCTAATCAAAGCTGTAAAAACACACTTATTAGTCATGAAAAGTACAGAAATGTAAAGCAGCATAACTCAAAACTGTACATTAATATACATGATAAATTAAAGAAAATGAAATGCAGGAAAGTAAATTCAAAGGCTATTGTACAATGGTTGTAGCAGAAAGGGGCCCTTCATCCACTTCAACCAATTAAAAGATCAGCTACGCAGATAGAAACAGAACTGTCTTCTTTGAATTAAATCAACTGATAGTAAAACACGGTGGAGAGCGTAAACGCTTGATAAAAGAGTCTTTAAACAAAGTTTTACAGCAGAAAAAGATTAACTTCAAAAAGCTCCCTAATCAGCGTATATAGACGCTTTATTTATAGCAAGAACATCAACTGTTATGTGCGTAAACTAGGCTAACTAACAGCTAGGAAAAAGACACGTTCAGTAGCACCGTGCACGGATCTAGGGAACGGTCATCATGGTTTAATAAATCCGATGTTGGATTCTTGTCCCCTGCAGTCTTCGTGGCTGAAGAAGAGGCCAGCTGTGACTTACATGCTCCAACTGAACACGCAGAGCCGTGCCACCATATGCAACCTTGCCGTTTGACCAGAGTTACCTCCACGTTGACCAGGGGTGTAGACGGTCAGTTTGGCTGAGCTGACAGCACACGCACCATGTACATGGTCATACAAACTTGCCCATGTGGCTCTTTTCTCTTAAGGACACCTGGATCATAGCAAACAAGAAAATGGCTGCGGAATCTGGGATCAGCTGCGGAATCAGAGACCGGCTGCGGAAATCCTGTATTAGCTGCGAAATTGCAGCACTTGAACCAAAAATCTAAACCAACAGTCAATCATTAGCACAATTAGCAACTCATGTTAAAACGTCCTATAATGCAATGAATTGAACAAGTTGATGAAGGAAATGATGACAAAAGAAGGAAATGAGTAGGAAAAGGCTGTTGGGAGAATGGGTAAATGAGTGCAGTTTTGAGGCTCAACATACCCGCATTGTGAAGGTGTTGCATGTCCTCATGCAACCAAAACTTTGTCATGATTTTTCAATTCATATCCTCAGATGCCTCTGCCAAGACATCCAACCTTCTCCTTTTTCTTCTTACTGCCAAATTTGTTCTTGGTTTCATAACCAAACACCTAAACCTCAAGTTAATCAAGGCCCTGCTCAATTTCTTGCATTTCTTCTTCAATTTCCTATTCTTTTTTTGCCAAAGACCCAAGTGAAGCATTGTATTGTCATGGACCAATTTTTCCACTTTGCTTTGTTCTTTCAATGCTTCATTCTCCTGCTTAATGTGCCGGTTCAAGACTTCCAGCTCAAATACCTCTTTTTTTAGAGATTTGACCTGTTCATCATGAGGTATTATAGTGCTTGGACCAGCAACAGATTGCTCTAAAGTCTCCAAGTAATCATATGCTTTCTATTGGTCAGGGTCTATGTCAGGTGTTTGTCTTGGTCTAAATTCAAATTCCTGAAAATTGCTTTCTCTTTCTTGCTGGAAGGGACTTTCCTCTCATGGAGGACTTAGCTCAACATCTAACTGAATTGGAGTCTTTTCAGGTGTGCCCAAATCAACAAAATGGGACTATTTTCCTTTGGTCACACTCAGTTTTCCCTTCAACCTACTGCTTCTTCTCACTTGTACATTAGTGCTCTTTTGCTGGGCACTATGTTTCTCTTTCTGTTTTCTCTTTGAGAGGGCAGTGGCTTGAATTTGTACTAATCTGTTAGCTAGTGTTTGGGATTCTTCTTCAACTGAGGGCTCAGGTGAAGGAAATGATTCTTGCACAATGGCTTTCCCTTTATCCCCCTTTTGTCTTTTAGTTCTGTCTCCCTTTTTTCTTTCTTCTCGGGTAGTTTCTTGAGCAGTCTTTTGGGCAGTTTCTACAGCAGTCTTTTGGGCAGTTTCTTCAGCAGTTTCCTGGTCAGTAATTTCTTTCCCTCCTCTCCTATTTCTCTTTGGTATCCTAGGAGAGCTGCTAGAGGCTT
>APFE030176337.1:12428-61107 GCA_000404065.3 Pinus taeda
AAACTACACACCTTTTTTCACTTTGTAGGAGCTTGATATTGAATCTGATGTATCTCTGTAATTTCAAATCATCCAATTTTGAAATTGTGACCTGCAGTAGCCATCTACGTCCTCTTTCCAATGCCACCAGTCTAATCCAAATTGGATTCTCTAGGGAAGATTTATGCCAAATCTCCCACAGTGACCTGATTATAGACTAGTTTAGTAGAGAGAACTTGTACAATGTGCCACGAGTAATGGTTTTGACCTTTGGCTCTAAAAAATATACACAAGAAAATACAATCCGTCCTCTTTCTGTACCTTCATACGAAATTTCAATTCGATGCTCAGAGAGAAAGTTATGATGACTTTCCCCAGGTCACCTGTTTGGAATGTAATTCAGGAGTCTAAAAATTTCGATCTGATGTTCAATGCGATTTCGTCTCAAATGGGTTTTTTTTTAGCTTCTGAAACGTCACAGAAAAAATTTATAGTGAAAATGCCACGATGACCTATTTGGAGCAGCGAAACTCTAGAATCCAAAGCTCTGATACCAAATCTTATGAACCCCACTCAAAAAAAGATAGAAAAGATAGATCAATGCCTTAGAATTCAGCCTCTTCGAAGGGGAAATCTCCTTTACATTACACAAATGAATAATTCTTGGATGATTCAAATGACAAAACCTCCCTTCTATATATAGGAGTCTAAGGAGTCACAATATAACCCAGACGACCTAACAAAAATAATATAAAGCAACAAAAATAATAATAGAGGGATTATATGGGGCACAGTAATAACAATATGGAGACAATAGGGGCACAACAATATTAATAAGGGATGCAAATACAATAGTAATGGGATAATCACTAGTATTATAGGGACCTAACAGAAAACATTTTTTTTCTTTTATGCCACCCCCAACAATGTCTTGGGTTCGAGGTGCTCTTTGTTCAATATTAAAAGCTTTATTATACTTTTATTTCTTATTTTTACCTCAAAATTGTTGAGGATACTTTATAGGTGTTGATTAAATAGAGTTCACCTTAGAGGTTTGAAAAAGAGCACTAGGAGTTTGAGTGGAAGGATTCACAATTAGGGCACTAGAAGAGATATTCATTTGGCCTATCTAGGTGGCTAACTAACCTATGTTTATTGAGAATTATACAGACCCCATGACACCATTGCCATGGGATCTAGGCTAGATTTTCAAAACATCAATCGATGACAAAGGAGGATTAGGAATTATTTCATATAGAGTACCTGCTTGAGAATGGAACAAGTTTAATTGGTGGGCACACATGATTGCTTGTTCCTTGGTTTAGGCTCCTAATTTAGCAATATCTTCAATCATCCTAAGAAAGAGGGTCTTGCTACACCATTCACATAACAACCAATCATGAAAGTTGGTTTGGAATAGGCTTTGTCTCCTTCTGCACTCAGGGATGTGATTAGAGATGTCAATAGAGGTATCATCATGGAACTTAGTGAGTATAATGGTTATAGTTTCATACGAAACAAATAATTGCTAATGGTTGAAAAAGGAATATTCCAAAGACATAAATTATCAAATGTAATGATTTCTAGATCAATGTATTATTTGGCAGCACGGCTAGTCAGTCTCCACTATAATTGATGCAGCATAATGATACCATCTATGAAATATTTTAACGTGCACCATAAGTTGTAAGTGGTATTATGAGTTGCAATGTCTTCTTGAGTTTTACCGTCGAACATGGGGATGTCGATTGTTATTTTAGGTGGGATCGTTGTCAATGCAAGGTTATGCTTGATGATATTTTTCATTAGCTTTAAAAAGTTAAATAGCATAAGGGTTTCCAATAATGATGAATTGAATGATGCGTTGGGGGGGTAGGTGCCCCATGTGACCTAGGTGGATTTGGTGCTCCACCCATAGCATGGTTTCCATAACTAGGTTGACTCAAAGAAGTGGGTTTATTAGAGGGGTTATCTCCAACATGCATATACATATTATGAAGGTTAGTGCCTCTAGGGGGAATTTCCTTCGATGGTAAAAGGAATCCCTAAATGTTGTTGACCTCCAATTGCAAAGGATGTGACATGATGATATGCTCTTGGACCAAAAGATTGACCAAAATGGGTTGTGCCCAAAGGTTTAAACACGGTACTATTGGTAGTTTCCCCAATCCGTTCCAAATTCCAAGGAAACAAAACATTCCCCTTAAAACTATATCCCCTTAACGATTGACTAACCCAAGGAAATATACACCCATTGAAAACATAAGTTCCCCTAGTTGTGATAGTGTATGACATGGAATTAGTATGATTATTCCAAATGAATGGAAATCCAAGATTTGGCATGAATGAACTACCTATTGGTATGCTAGGAACAAATGGGGCCCATGGATGTTGTTGGATAGTTGGTTCTATTTGAATGGCTGGTGGCATTCAGTATGTTGGCATTGATGTCAACCAGATTAAAATTGAGCTTGGTGGTGGTAGATGTTGGCACTGATATGATTGGTGTTTCAACATAAGGGCAGTCCCATGGTTGCTGCAAAATAGCAAGCATAGTGGAGAAGCCATAAAAACATATCTATGATGGTTAGGAGTCACCGGATTTGGGGGATATTTTACCTTAAGATATCAGCTCAAAGGCTCATGCAAGTGGCATAGTTTGTTAGTGCTTGGAAAGAGATTTACAATGATATGTGGAAGTCTGCAAATGGACTCCTAGATCAAAATATAGAGCCAGTTAAATTTATGAACCCAAAAAGTCAAAATGTGCAAAGATAAAAAGTTGGAGATCCTTTCGGCACATAGCCAGGTTTGCCACTATTTCCAAACCCATCGACAAAGTTAGTAGAGTCACTAAAGGGAGAAATAGGAAGACATGGGAATATAGCACTATAGAGGAATCCTTTTTTATTGGCTCAGGTGGAGCCCACCTGATACAGGCAAGCCCAGTGGTATCACCCAGGCATAACATTTTGGTGCACAAAAGGAATGCATCGGTATATAGTGATCAGGACATGGCAGAAGAGTTCAAACCAATGAGAGTTGAGGAGGAGGTACCCACTACAACAAATCATCCCATTGAGGGATACCCTAGAAGAATTACAAAGTGGCATATGAAAGACAGTCAGGCTAGAGGAAGATTTGAAAAAACAAGTTGAAACCCTTTGAAAATTTTCTAAGGGAATTTGGTGCAAAACTAAGGACAATAGGACACTTTCTCTCTCCTCTAATAGAGGATAAGTGGTAACATAATAGTGGTCAGAGGATGATGTCAGCATGACATGGCATGTGACATGTGGTAGGCAGTGCTAGCATTTTCAATTTCTCAAAAGGCCCATTTATGGTGGACTTGTGGACCATGCATAGGTCAAAATGTGGCATGCGTGATGTGAGAATGATTTCATCCCTTCGGTTAGAGTCTAGTGAAATTTTCAAGTGCAAAAAGTAGAAGCATCGAGTAGTGAAAGTTGGGACATGTCGGCATTAAAAATAAGCCAACCAACAACAATTGAGAAGCGAGCAGGAAGACCTTCCTTACAACTAATCCCACCAAGAGGAGCCAAGAATATTTTGAAGTGAAGGCATGTGAAAATGTCGGGACTTGGGAGCTATGGGCTAAATGCTAGACGAAGGCATATGCATCAAGTAAAAAACATGCCCCCAGAGCTCAAACATGCCCCCAAATCTTGGTATGCATGTTTGATCCCTTTATCCAATCTAGAATACCAAGCTCTAGGGCCCTATCTAAGCCCCTTTGAGTGGGAGTAGTTAACTAAGGGATACTTGGTTCCATGGCATGAAAATAGGTAAAGTTTTTAAAGCCAAAACTGTTGGAATTGGTATCAATTGTTAATCAAATAAAAACGAGTCGAGGTAAGTTAATTTGGTAGCATAGTTTTTGATAGGGCCTATGGGTCTATAGAAAAATACTAGGCACTTGGATGAATGAGTTGGAAGATAAGTAAATGTGCATAGCAAGATTGGTGATTGGATTAATGGCTATTGCATATTTTTTTCCTAAGAAGAATCAAGTTTCCTCCATTCTCACCTGCACACCACGAGGCATTAAATGAAGAAAATGGTTGAGGGACACCATACCAATGACTTTATGGGCTCTAATGGCATGTTGCAACTAAAATAAGAAAGGAGAGACATATCTGAAGTGTATTCTAAGATCTGTGGGAATTTAGGAGGAATGGAGGACTGAGTTATTTGTGTAGGAAAAATTCAATGGAGTGTCAAAATATGGTGACACAATTGGAACTGCTCAAGAAATTTTAATCTGAATGAAGAGATATAATTCTACTCTACCAATCTGCAGAATTTAATTCATAACTTAGAACAACATTCACAAACATGCAATAGAGAAAACCACATATGCAGAGTATTTGTCTAGGGGAATCCAACCTAGAAAAACCCCTCAATCCTCTTTACATTAATCATATGAATAAAGAATGTATTTAAATTTGTTTCCCGCTCGGAACACAGCCTGCAAGTGAATAAACTCTCTCTCTACTCAATGAGAGGCTTTGATATAGACTTATTCAATTTATGCCTCAACTTAAGACCCTATTTCCTTGTAAAATTTCTGAGGAATGAGGCCCCTATTATTTAGGAATTTTCCTCCAATTTATTGTGTAATTCCCCTGGTTGATCATTTGATTGCATGCAACACCTATACACTCAATACTAGTCTAAAACTAGTGCTACACTACCTTGGAATCTCCTCCACAACTGGGGAACTCGAATTATTTGCATACACTAGCTATTTTGGGTTGATTGATATGTTAACTGGATGATCATTGATTTAGATTTTTATCCTATTACACAACTGACCTTCCACTACTTCTATCAACAGTTAGAACTAGTTTAACTGAAAAAAACCTTGAAATAATTGACCTTGACTGCTACAAATTAGCAATCACACATGATTAACTGAACTCCAAGCCCTATAACTCAAATTTACTAAGATAATTGACTGACAAGTGCAATGTCACGCAAGTTAATTGCCTCCATGTTATCTGTTGATGTAGAAATTCAATTTTTCTCAATTTGACCAAGGAAAAATCAAATTGAGACTTTCTTGCTACAATTCTCAACAATCCCTCTTAGCAAGAAAGGGATTATCAAGCACCCCTAAGCTGCACCTATGGAATTAAAACTTCCCTCTTCATAAAGCCTTTGTTAATATGTCATAGTCTTGTTCCTCTATCGGAATGTATTATAGCAACAATAACCACCTCTGCACACAGTATTGTAAATGATGATACAAGAGATCTATATGCTTGGATTGATCGTGAAATAACATATTCTCAGGGAGATTAATGCAACTTTTATTATCACAATAGATTGTAGTTGGATCCATCACCTGACCAAACAATCCCACAAGTATTTTTCTCATCCAGATTGCCTCACATGTTACCTGAATTGCAGCCATGTATTCTTCTTTTGCAGAGTTGAGTATCAACTAGCTCATCAAAGTCATTAATATCATAGTATCAATTCTCATGCCTATAAGTTGTCATCTATAATGCAATATCAATCAAGTCATTTTCATAATCATAATACAATTCATTTATGTCACAATATAAGTCATTGGAAGTGACTATGCTCATATATCAATCTCATCAGGGCAAAAGATCCATCATTAGATCAAATAATTAGACATTAGGCCAAATCCAAATTTGCTAACGTAGAGAGATCTATAGTCCAAAAACATATCTCAATGTTGTGTCATAGTTTTAAATCATTGTCAAGCATCATGTCAAACTTCAAACATTGCTTATCTATATCAATCAACCAAATCTCTTCTACCAAAATTTCAATGATTAAATCATAATGGCATATATATATGCTTATCTCGATCACCTGCAAACATAAGTTCATATTACAGCATCTATCTAAACTTTTCCTGTTGATAGATCTTTCTTTCTTCATATTTGTAGGATTATAATGCTTCAAGTAGACATCCGATTTCATGCAGAATAATTCATTTTTATGTGATCGGGAATTCAATCCAACAACTTCATAAATTAGTTTACATTGGAAAAATATGTGAGAGACACCTTGATTCAAACTTTAGACAGCTTCAGAAAATTTCAGATAATGAGCAACTGTAGTCAAACCCTTAGATGCTTCCTTCAGGTTAGAATGGGAGCATCTTTAGCCTCCTAGATGCTACCTTGGCCTTAGCATGCATGCGTCCAAGGTCAAAATTTACTAGTTATGTGCCTGCATCCGTAACAAAAGCCCTAATTTTGTGCGAGATGAAGATTTGTGACTTTGCTACAGTTAAATAATGTCAAAAGCACATAAATCATACTTCAACAGTACAAAATGAAAATAGTAATATGAGTAAGAATCTTGAGAAGATATTCTCCCTCTGATAGGGAATATACTTCATTCATCTTTGTTTATGTCATAAAACTATCTCTGCTAGTGTCATGCAACATTAGATCTATTAGATCATAAAAATATATCTATCATGGTAATCCACATCATGTCATCAATCTTTCATAAATGGCTATACTTGAATGATTAGGGAAGTAGACATATGTGACATCATATCTCAAGGATCATGAACAATAAAGCTTTCTATCATCGCATTTTACCATATGCTACAGTTACTCATCACATCAAGACATGACAGTAGTTAGTAAAATGATCTAGAATATCAACCTCATATTTATACCTCTATCCTCAAGGTTACCATTCTTATCGTTATCAATATTATCAAGTAAGGTCATTTATAGAACTTTATCAAAACAACAAGAGTATCAACTCTTTTTCCCATACTTTCATCATGTTCATATGAAGAATTATAAAGATTCAATTAGCTATCCTTCTATGTGAAATTCATCTTGAATTATGCATGAAAAGTATCAAGAGTATCATCTTCAGGGTGCTAGCCTTCTTTATGAGATCAAGATATCCAAGAGATAGTTGTTAGCCAAACATCAAGTATACCATAAAGATTAAAGATCAACATTTCAATAAGATCACAAGTTCAATACCAAGTGCACCATTTCATCATAGGAAAAATAAATCCAAATCATTTTCATGTGGCATAGACATCCTCATCATACCTTAGGGCTTACCTAGCTATTAAAATGTAACATGCCATTTATACCTTGTGGTATTCAATTACATGTGAACCTTCTCATTAGGCATAGGAAACTTGTGGAATTTTGTCACCTTTTCATATAGTTCCTCTTTACCGTTTCTATAGACAAAAATGATAACAATCAGATCCATAAGTCTAAACAAAAGTAAGGACATAAAGAAGCATCATAAGTCAAGAAATACTTATCTTCAATGAGACGATATCCTCTTCCTCTTGAACAAACCTTCAAGAGCCATTAATGTCCATTGTCCACACACCAATCTTGCCTTCAATTATCCAACCAAGCCTACTAAGGATTATTCTATCTAGGGATACATCAAATATTTCACAAGTGCTTGAGCCTCCTCACATTGACCATGTTATATCTCATGTATTTTCCATAAACCAATGTCTTCTCTCCAACCCTAACCTCATAGAATCGATCAAACCCTAATAATTAAGTTTCCTAGGGTTTTCTTCAAACCATAGAAATATTTTAGGTCTCCACCACCCTCTTCTTGCTTCCATTAATGGTATCATCATTAGGGTGAACTCCATTGATTTTCTTCAACCCAACTCTCATAGCATGTTATTTTTTCAAATGGCTACATTGTTCCTTTCTTTGATAATTGAATTTCTTCATTAACATATTAAGTTCACCCCATAAAATTATAACATTATTAATATTTACATCATTATTAATCAGCACATGCAACTATATAGAAAGAACAATATCATCATCATCAATGCATCAAAACTTAAAGGAAAAATAGAAGAAAGCATGCAAGCATAGAGACACTAGGATTGGTCGAAGACCTGGGAAAATCCCATTACACAGAAAACCCTTACAAATTCTTATTCTTTTTAGATCATCATAAAATGATTCAGAAAAATAGAGTTCAATGATCCATATTTGCAATAAGCAACTAGAAAATCCATGACATGACCCCAAACATGCTTGTACGCAAAACCCTAATTCTGAGGATTGTAATGCACCTTCACTGACTGTAGTAAATTGGTGAATATAGATGTTAATGAGTAGAATCTTAGGAATATTGATACTTCATATTTTCGTCCCATAAACACACTGAGACATTATGTGTGTGTGTCTGAGATTGATCTAGACACTCCCTGGAAAATTGGATGCATGTGTCTAGGGACCAAACTAGATTGCAAAAACCCTAGCCTCCCAGATGCTCCCTTAGAAACACGTTGTGAGCGTTTGAGAATTCTTGGATGCTCCCTTGAAAATATTGTGCAAGTGTCTAGGGACTAAAATCCTTATTTAAGAGTGTGTGTCCAAGACTCAAAAACCCTAGACACGTGCAAGCTTCGTCCCTGTAGTTTCAGACCCTTTGCACGAGCTTTCCTCCAACAAAGTTGTGTGAACCAAATAATGGAAAAGAGAGGAAAGTGCTTAATGATTGTGTCTAAAATGAGCTTGAGGCCCCTTCTATTTATAGGCTTTCATGAGGGTCGATTTCATGTTGAGATTGAACTGTCCAATTGTATATGTGCATAGGGCCGACCTAATCCAATATACATGAGTAAATAAATAAATTCAAAAACCAACTTCTGCTTGTCCAAATAAGGTGATATTTAGGTTGATTTTGGTCCTCTCAAAAAGGGGAATCTATTGAAATTATTATCTTCATCATATGAGCTATCCAAAGTGGAATTTCATCAGAGTTGTATAATTTTAACACATGTATAATCCCCTTTCCTCCCTTAGTCAAATATAGTCGTTTTCTCCTAGCTGTTAGGTTCACCTTTTTTCCCTATTTAACCTCTTCCTTGAGTTGTTTCTTCATCATGTCCTGAAGATGAACCACACTTACTAGTTCGAAATGCATTGACCAAAATCTTCAATGTGACTTTTCTGAAAAATATTTTTACATTATGACATGGATCACAAAAGCTTGAATTCGAATATATTCATATTATTTATCTAAGATTTAGCAGCATGGCATGTTCCCTTAGAGATGTGACAAGAAAAAATATGGTAAATACATTCACACTTTTCCTTACAAAGAAAGCATAAACTAGGGCCATTGGAGCTCTCCTTCGAAAAAAATTCCCAGGAAAAAACTTTGTGTTCAAGAGTTGTCCAAAACAACAATTTGATTTTAGATCGGACCTTTAATTTCTAGATTTGCTTTCAGTACAAAGCTAATTCAAATGATCTATCATCGGCAAACAAGGATGTGTATCCTAGTTTCAAACATTCCCATTTGATTCAGATCCTAAAGTCATATAATTCCATGTAACCACATTTCATTGAGATATATTAACAAAAAAATTATGAACATTTCTAGCATCGTGTAGTTTGCACAAAGACATTGTTGAGGTGTAAAAGGTGTTTTTTTAACTCCTATTTATCCTACATTAATTATCAATCCAGGTAAGATTTCTTATTTCAAGAGTGTACAAAGTATGTGGCGGTAATTTAATTTAAGAGTAATGTTTGCAATTTGTAGTACAGTGCTTCCAAATATAAGAGTAAACGGATGCTTGAAATAAAACCTACTTGCAATTAAAATAAACTCAATGCTCTGAAACTAAATCATTCACTCAAGAAATTAACAGCAACTATCAGTCAAGGATGTAATAGCAATAACTCTTTCCTTTATCAACTGATGTAAATAAAATCAAACATAAACAAGATCCTCAATCTGAGAACTTTGACAGTAATAGCCAATGTCCTTTATATTTTTTGATCTTACACTCCACACTAAAATGAATCATTGGAAATAGCAAGAAATTAAGTCAACAATGCTACTAATAGAAATGGAATAAATATGCTAACTGTAATAATGCTAAAAGGCAAAATAAAATACTTACAGAAAGGAAATGAATAGTAATGCTATTTAATAGAAATGAACAGCAAACTATAATGAATAGCAAATTCAGTTTACTGGAATGAACAGTGAAGTTTTATAACTAAAATGAAAAAAATAAAAATATAGTTTACAAAGAGTAATAATCTTATTATGATGAAAAAGGAACAGCAACGCGATTCAGTTACAATGTATACAATAAAAAAATTCATAAACTCTTGAAACAAGGAACAATAAAGCAATGTGATTCAAATAAACGAAAATCAAGCCAAACCATCACATGACTGTGATTGTAAAGTAATGGTATAGAATAGCAAGTGGATCCACCAGGGTCGGGCCCTTAGCCGCTAGTGAAGCGCTGCTGGACTACTTCAGTATAAAAGCATGGAACAACAACCGACTTATGTATTACTCATATGCGAAAATGTTATAGGCAATCGTACATTGATTTAATCAATGAGAGCCGATGATCAAAGTGAAAATACAATAGTAAGTTCTGAATAATGATAATGCATGATCGATTCTAAATCCCTAATCTTTACAAGCATTGTCCCTTCTATAATGGCCAAGTGGATAAAACAAGAAATAACAGATAGACTTTGAAACAACGATCCCTCAGGATCAAGAGATCCTAAGGGATTTGCTCCATCTTCTAATTCCAGTCAACCCTTTGTATTTTTGTGTTGATGCTGTGATTTTCCATTTTTATCCTTAACTGTGCACTCCATCTTGATTTGCTTAACTGGATACGGCTTCCTGGTGAAGGAACAACAATTACTCTGTTTTTTTTTTTCCTCCAGAATGGCAATTTTCCATTTCTACTATTTCCTACATGGAAAAGGCAATAATTAACTAATTTGTAATAATCAATAACTTCTTAGTTTACACTATAACTCTTTGATATATTACCATCTTAGAATATAAAGGAGATATGATTAAGGAAATAGACAAGGAAATAAATGTCAAATTCATACCTTTTCCATAGCTCAACACACTCCCCTGCTTAACATTTTGCATGCCCTCATGAAAGCCATGTAATTTGCATGCAAAGAAGTCAAAGAATAGGCTAGAGAGGGATTGACATGAAGTGGTCTAAAACCATGATTTGTAGATAAAACATCAAAGATGGGCCTTGTATGCCCTTCAGGCAATTCATATATGGCCTTATAACCTTATGCAAGATGCCAAATAATAGGGCTTCGAAACCTACATCCAAGCCAATACGGACCTTCCCTAAGGATGAGGTTAATATAGGTCATCAGGCGATTTGCAACTAACTCAAAGTTTCTGTAGTTGAATGGCTCTCTATCCTGTATATTCTGATTCGAAGTCTTCCATCTGAATTTAGCTGCTACCAAGGAATTGTCTTTGATAGAGAGGAAATATTCTACTCCTTGCTAGAAAATTCCTTTGTGGATGGGTCCCAAGGTCTGAATTACTCCCTCCTTTTGCATTACGCTTTTATGTTTAGCCAGCAGTTGCAATGGGTTTTTCGATTCACCCCTAACCAAAGGTCAAACCCATTTTCTTGTCTCTGAAAAGTGTTATGGGCCTTGAACCACTTTAACTGATTAAGATCAAATGAAATTAATGCTTGAAACTGTACATCACCCACAAAAGGACCGGGATTCTTCTCCATTTCCTCTTCCAATATAAAATTGCATAAATAAAATTCACAGAGTAATTGTTGAACTTTTACTCTATGGTGTTTACAGCAGTTTATAAAATCCTCAACAATTTTTAATTTTATAGGTTTCCCTGCCCTAACAGCCTTAATTTTTAACTTGAAATACCTTTCTAACAAAAATAAAGCATAGTTTTTTGCAGGGGACCTTCATGTTAAAACATCTATATATAAGGAATAGAGAGTATCCATTTGACTCATGACTGTTTTCAGTTTGTTCTTTACCTCTTCAACTTTTTCTTCTGCCCTCTGATATTTATTGAAGGCTTCGTTCTCTGATGCATTGATGTCCCTTAATTGTTGTTGTAATTCTTGGTATTTCTTCTGAGGAACAGTCTTTTCCTCAAGATTTCCAATATTTTGTTGAGCATGTGCCAAATCCTCTTAGAGTTTTGTTATATAAGGGTTGTTTCCTATCAAAACACCTTATTACAACATTGAGTGCCTATAGTCTCTGTCTCTTTATCATGGAATAGAGTGTATGAAGTCTGTGTTGCTTGTTGTTCCTTATCGTTTTAGATCAATATGGGCTTGGTTTGAGTCTCTGTGGCCCTTGTATCATGGAGTTCAGTTTGGATAGCTACATCCACTATTTTCGGGGTTCTTCTTGAGATTTTCCTCCTTTTTAGTGTCCTTATCTTTTGTCTAAGTTGTTTTACTAAATTTTCTAGCTTTTGTTGTTCCTTTCGTATCCTCTTCATTTCGCTTTTATTCTTCTTAGGAGGAACAAATATTTCTCTAACTATTTATTATTCTTTCTGGGCTCAGCTGCTCAGTTGGATTTTGCTCTTCAAGGGCTATGCATTTTCCCTGGCTAGTTTCCATATCCTCTATTTGGAGCATCTCCTTAGTGTTCGCATTATCCTGACTAGGTTACTTTGCAGAGGTAACCCTATTTTGATCTACCACTTCTTGAGTGGCTTCTGCTCCTACTTCTTCCTCATCATTTATTTCCTCTGATGTATTCTTGTCGTGGGCAGAGTGTTCTTGTGATTTCTCTGCATCAGTATTGAGGTTGAGTGGACTTTGGGGCTAAATATACTCACTCATATTGGCCAAAATCTGGGCCAATTCTTGCTCTTGTAATGGGTTTTGTGGTGGAATTGTACTGGGGGTTAAGGGAAGTTCTGCTTCCTCCCTCTCTTCTTCACTAGTATGCTCAGTTTCTTCCTCCAATTCTGATTCTTGGTTATCTTTACCTTCAAGTTGTACGGGTTGCTCATTTTCAGAGCTATGTAATTCTAAGGGTTGGCTACTTCTACCCTAGAGGTTTTTAAACATTCCCCTGCCTGTTCTTAATCTGGTAGAGTGTCTATGTTTTTGAGGTCTACTTGCTATGTTGGTGGTTCTTTTTTGTTTGGGGTAGGTAAGGCTAGTCCTCCGTCTATAGAAAACACCAATTCTTCCTAACTGGTCTATTGCTGAGCAAGGTTATAACTTACTATCAATCGAATTAAACAATGGTGGCTCACTACAATATCTATATGATGGGATTTCTTTATGCTTTGAGTAGCATCATGCAGCAGGAAATTTAAATATGCAGGCAAATTTACGGCACATTTCTATTTTAGTACTGATAATTTTGAGGTAGCATGGTCTTACCACATCCTTTCTCTCATCGCATGTAATGTAGCTCTGCACTACTCTATCTAGTTCCATCCATGGTTCTTCGAGAGATGAAGGCTACACTCATTTTCCTTTAACAATCATGTTTTGTCCCTCGTCTCGAAAGGTGGCCATGGCATCTTGAAGTCTCAATTTTTTATGTGTCCAAATGGGTCCAACTACTAGTAGTCCAGATACCTTCGCAATTACTATATCTATCATTATTATTCACCTTCCTCTTAATATGGAATGATCATCCTGCACATTCTACAAAAATTCAATAGTCATAGTTTCATGGGGCTGTTGTAGTCGTGTAAAATAGGTTATCCATCCTACTCTTACCAAAATTTCTCGTGCAGTGTCGGAAACTATTAGTACCTATGGCTCACTACGTACTAATCAACCTCCCGTTTCATCTAAGTTCTGCACAATGTTAATTTTGCACAGCAATACACAAAGATAACAACGGAATAGCAAACTGTGCATATCGGATAATATCCCTTTTTAACACCAATATTGTTAAAACTTGTTATTAAGGGATCTAATGCAGTCTAGTACCTCCAAATAAAAAACCGAAATGTATACAGGAGTATTTTGGAAGTCACCTACAGCCCCCTGAAATATGATAGGTCATCCTCGATCAGTTAAATGGAGGAGCAACGTACTGGACGACAATTGTACAGTATGAAAAGGGAAAGGTTTACATATTCATGACAAGATCACAAAAAGTATCAAGTTGCCGAAATCGAGGCTTATGATGAAAATCATGAATAGATAAGGAGATGCTATGGAGTGATGCGAAAAAGGGAAAAGGACAACTAACATAGGTCAAATGCTTATGTGGTCATTATTCCACTTAAACCGTTATGATTGACTTTTTAAACGAGATTTCATGGATAAAAGGTTCAAAAGTAATTGGGAACATAATCTCTTTTGAAATAAAGATAAAGAAATAAGAAAAGGGTTTGTAATTGCTATTGATGTTGAAAGGTATGACTCTAATACCATTAGCAGAGCTCTGTTGCCCACAGGTGTTTATAACCTTGACAAAGTTTCTTTTTCACCCTTTGGAACCATAATCCTTTATGTATGCCTAGGAAAGTGCTTTGTGATGTCAAAATGGAGGCCGTTGTGCTGGCTTGGTAACCAGATGAATCACAATGTCATTCACCAAGAAGGAGTGAAAGGTGGGCAAGCCGGCTCATGATGAGACCTCCTACACCAAGGAATTTTATTTTTGTGATGTGACCATTGGATCATATACCTTGTGTGATGGCCATAGTGGGAATGCCACTTCACTGGTCCCTTATGATCATGGCAAGTTGGCTCTTAATGAGACCCCCTATCCTCCATCTCACGAATCATATAATTGTTAGTAATCATACACATATATTTTTCTTTTCTTTTATTTTATATAGCACTTCCTATTTATATATAGATGATGGCTCAGTAATCCTTAAGAGTAGGGATGGTGGAAGAAGTATAAACATCTCAATGGAAAAAATATGCCCTTATTCTTATTCAATAATAATAATCAAAGAAAATTATCAAAATTAGGGAAGAACCAACATGATAAAAATAATCAATCAATTTGAGCTTTATTGATGATAAGGATAGCAAAGTGATATAGATAGTTGTGTCCTTTCCTTTTTCTTATCAACACAAAGCAATCTCATTAAAGATGACAATTTTTCTTTGATTTTATTATTTCAGTAACCTCTAATTTTTGTGTCCTTGCATAAATTTGTATCTTTGCCTTGAAAGGATCATGAAGAGTGAAACATTATTCACAAAAACTCTATAAAAAAAAAGTTATTCTTTAAGAGAAACAACGAAAAATGCACTAAAAAATGTTGTTCCTTAGATGGAACAATTGTTGTTCCTCGCTGTTCCTTAAGAGGAATAGTAAAAAAAGAACATCTGCATGCAAAACTGCAGTTCCTTTAAGAGAAACGACAAAAAAAAAAAAAAAATTCATGTGAAATGATCGTTCCTTAAGAGGAACAGCAGTTGTTCCTTAAGCGGAACAGCAAGTAAAACAAGTGCAAAATAAAGTGTTGATCCTTCGGTGGAACAGCCTAAAAACACTCCAAATCGAAACTGCTATTCCTGAGAAGGAACGGTAGAAAGTAAAAAAATCAGCGAAATTGTTGTTCCTTTAAAAGGAACGACAGTTGTTCCTTAAAAGGAACAGCGCAAATGCAAGCAGGCGATATTGCTATTCCTTAAATGGAACAACTGATGTTCCTTAAGAGGAATAGCAGTTGTTCCTTAAATGGAACAGCTAAAAAAATACATGCAGTTTGTTGTTCCTTAAGAGGAATAGCAAATATAAGAGCACACAAGGCTGTTGTTCCTTAAGAGGAACAACTGTTGTTCGTTAAACGGAATAGCAAAAATATGAACACGTAGTGTTTTTTCCTTAAGAGGGACGATTGTTGTTCCTTAAGAGGAAATGCAGTTGTTCCTTAAGAGGAATAGCAAAAATAGAAACACGCAAAGTAGTTGTTCCTTAAGATGGACAACTGTTGTTCCTTAAGAGGAATAGCAAAAATAGAGACACCCGAAGTATTGTTCCTTAAGAGGAACGACTGCTGTTCCTTAAGAGGAACAACAGTTGTTCCTTAGGAGGAACAACGAAAATACAATCATGCGGAAGTGTTGTTCCTTAAGAGGAACGATTGTTGTTCCTTAAGAGGAACGACTGTTGTTCCTTAAGAGGAACAACGAAAATACAAACATGCAGACGTACTGTTCCTTAAGAGGAACGGCTGCTATTCCTTAAGAGGAACATCGAAAATAAGAAAACGTAGAGGTGTTGTTCCTTAAGAGGAACGGCTGTTGTTCCTTAAGAGGAACAACAAAAATACAAATGTCAAACGGGACATGCAAAAATGATGTTCCTTAAGAGAAACGGTTGTTGTTCGTTAAGAGTAACAACAAAAAATATAGGCACGCAAGATCATTGTCCCTTAAGAGGAATGATTGTTGTTCCTTAACAGGAATAGCAGTTGTTCCTTAAGAGGAACAACACCAAAATGAAATAATGAAACCTTATGTTGCTCCTTAAATGGAACGGCTACTGTTCTTTAAGAGGAACAACAACTATTCCTTAAATGGAATGGTTGTTGTTCCTTAAGAGGAATAGCAGCGGTTCCTTAAATGGAACAACAGTAAAATCTGTAAAAAAAAAAAAAATTATACAACCAAAATTAAAGACAAAAGTTTATATACAAAATCCAGAAACAAATGAATTGTTCAGTGAATTAATGCTGAGGAGGGGTTATCTTCCTCAGTAAGAATCTGCATAGTGGAATCTTTCCGTAATTGCTAGTAGAAGGATTCCCTAGTAAGCGGTTTGTGGTAAAGTCACACTTGATGACCATTCGCTTTGAAAGAATGTCTAGATCCATCAATGGTAGTCAATGTAATGGTGCCATTGTTATGCACTTTCTGTATCTCATAAGGTCCAAGCCATCGTTTCTGCAGTTTTGCGGGCAAATCGTGAAACCTAGAATCGTATAGGAGTGCCCAATCTCCTTTGTGAAAGATTTTCCTTTTAATAAGGGTATCATGCCATTTTCCTCTCTGTCGTTGAATTAATGCAGTGTGTTGAAGAGCTGAGAGCCTAATTTCATCTAACTCATTGATTTGTTGTAATCTATTGGTTTGGGCGTCATTTAAATTCAAACCCACCTCCTGCAATGTTCTTAATGTTTGAATTTTGAATTCAATTGGAAATATGGGTTCTTTTCCAAATACTAATTGATATGCTGAATACCCGGTGGTGTTTCTCCACGTTGTTCAGTATGCCCACAAGGCTTTTGGCAATCTTGAAGCCCAGTCACATCTATGTGATGCAACTGTTTTTGTAAGTATTGCCTCAATCACCTTATTAGTGCTTTCTCCTTGGCCATTTGCCTGTGGGTGGTATGGAGTTGTAATTTTGTGCAGAATGTGGTACTTTTTTAATGTTGCAGTGATTTTATTAGTTACAAATTGCAGTCCCCCATCTGTAATTATATCCCTCGGGAGGCCATACCGCATAAATAATTGGAAAAGGAAATGTATTACTGAATCTTTTGTAGCTCTTAGAAGTGCCTCTGCTTCAACCCATTTGGTAACATACTCTATTGCAACCAGTATGTATGTTTTCTGAATTGATTATGGGTTGATACGACCAATAAAATCAAGCGCCCATCGCTCAAATGGCTCGATTACTAACTCCAGGTTCAGAGGTATTTCATCAAATTGTCCAGGATGTCCTGCCCTCTGGAAACTATCATAGGCTTGAACAAACATTTTAGCATCTTTAAAAACAGTGGGCGAGTAATAGATTGTTTGTAAAGGGTATATTATTGCACATATGGCATTGTTTCGATTGGGGATGAAGGGTATATTAGTGCACAAGTCATATGATCGTCAAAGTTTTAGTTTCATCTCTGGTGTTGCTCTACTACCACCATGCTTGGACAGTAGCCTCGCGGAGTCACAAAGGAACACAAGCATCACTCCACTACCATCAAGCCTAGTCAGTACCTCGATGGAGTTACTTGCATCACCTCCCTACGCAGCAAGCCTTTTTCTTCCTTCTCCTTATTCATTTTTCATTTTTTCGAAATTTTTTCACATTTTCATTTTTTCATTTTTTGTAACTGTGCATATCACTTATTCATTTTAGAGACAGAAGAGGGATCCCAACTTATTGAGAGTAGAAAATTTTGTTCCTTTAGAGAGTAGTTTATATATACCTCTAACGTGCTTCTTAAGTTTTTCCCCCTCACCTTACTCTACTTGACTGAGCTGACAAGGATTAACCCAAAACAACCAACTAGAGTAGGTGACACTAGTTAGTGCACAACTGTTGTGCTTTCACCAAGGTTCACTCTGAACAGTACGTATTTTCCATTGATGTATCATGGACTGAAGACAACAAGTTCTCCATGAGAGAGTGGACAATAGATAACCAAATGTTAATAGTTGTACAAGTCCTCTTGCACTTTACCCAGGCTTGTTTCGAGAGTCACACGCAGTCCATGCGAAGCTAACCTAGGAACGAAAACAACCAAACAAAACGTAATGCAAAGCAAGAACTAGAACAAAATGTGTATGAAAAGTGAGTAAGCAAACAAACAAGCATGCAAGCAAACACACAAAGAAAGAAGAAAACATCCATGCAAGAAAACAACTCAAAATCAAACACTACTCCTACTCTTAAACTAACAGTGCATGGGTCATCTCACATGAGGTGATACTTCCAATGCAGCCACCGGCACATTGCTCGACCCATGTTGGTGAAGGCATGGTTTGCAAACATCGCAATTGCACAAACCAACAAACATGAAAGATATAGCAATGAAAACAGACACACTTAGAGCTTACAAGCTTCCACAGAATAAAAATGAGTGAAAGCACATAAAATTCACTCAGTGGTCTTGTAATGGTGTTGTACTACACAGTGTGTAGATGTTGAGTGTATGCATTCTATTCACTGTGACATGCAAGAAAACGTGAGAAAGGTAGACCACTTACGGTGTGAAATTATGCTCGTTGTGTAAGATTCCCCAATGCATGAGCGATGGGATCGTGTAGTTCAAGTGAACTTAAATCTGAGTGTTATATGGATCTTGAATGCAAAGCAAAGACTGATGAGGAGCCTTGCATGTTTCAATAATTTCCTGATTAGAAGTGAAACCAACCTCAAGACAGCGAGGGCCTGACATCACCATCAGCTCGGGCTGAAGTGCCTCGACAGTCTATGGGGTTTCGACTTTGTTGACAGATAGGTCGTCATATACCAATGCCTTAGACAAATTAACAACGATTGAATCAACATCGTGATTGAATGAAGAAGTAGAGAGGTCGCGGAAACCAAGATCAAAAAATTCTGGATGCTTATCGACATCCTCATGATTTGATGAATCATGCAGAGGGGTAAATGAGAAGCAAGGCTATTCACGCTCTTTATTTTATGAAATAGCAGATGACATATTGGATGGATTTTTGGAGGAAGATGTGTCCTCTCCACAATGTAATGACAAACTGACATCCGACGTGACCTGTGAACGATCAGAAGTAGAAACATCTAAAAATGAGTTTTCACGTGGGAAATTAATAGTAGCAAAATCAAAAGGGATGTCAGGATAAAGCAGATGAGGACTAGTAGGGAAAAAAAAGAGTCACACGATGGGTACACCCACCTGACTATCCATAAGAGCCCTAGTCTCAATGTTGCACGCAGTTGGAAGAGGGTGCTGGACTATAAAACAGGCTGCAAGAAAGTTGCGTGATTTGGCTAGAGCACGCAAGCTCGATCACATTCAGAGGACGCATCCGCGTACCACGGGCTACGCTGCTGCAGGGGAAGGATGGAAGGAAACCATTGTAGGTATTGTTCATGACAAGATGTCCCATTTAAGACCCATAGGAGCAGGCGGAGGGAAATTAAGGCATAAGAGTAACCGCCAAAAATGCATTTATGAGCCACGAAGAGGGCGAATGACCGACTTTGAATTTTAAATCATATCTAAAAAACAAGTAAAGGGTCACAAACTCCCGCTTTATCATTCAACGAATAGGATGCCCTGGGTTCAAGCTGAGAACAAGTTGAATGACAAACAAATAGAAGAAAGCCCATTGTTTCACGCACTACCCAAGGAATTTCAAGAGTCATTCCTTAGGTCGATAAACCCTACCAAAGAGACTCCACAGAATCCCACACCACAGGTAGCTGGACTCCCTAAATCAGCTAGGATGCCATGGACCAAGAAGGACCCCCAGATTCCAGAACCAGTAAGGAGGTCACCGTGACATCTGCAATTTAGTAAGCTCACAATGGAAGAAAAGGGAAAAAGTGTTACAATTGAAAGCGACGAGGAGGAAGAGGGCTCTCCAACATATGTTGAAGAAATAAACCCTGACGAGGATACTATCCAGCCAGTGCAACGACCCAAGTATGTGCCCCAAGCAAGGGGAAGGCTAAGGTCCCTACCAATCTCGATGAGGTCGATAATATACTCATCACCCCATCTCTTCCAAAAGGGGTTCTAGTTGAGAGCATGGTGACTAGCCATATTTCGACAATGAAATTCATATTTCGACAATGAAATTCAAAGACTGGGACCTTGCAGATACAACAAAATTTCACCATTTAGCGACCAACGAGTTGATGGAGCAGATTGCTGAAGTGACAGTTACGACACTTCAGCCAAAGGAGTGGCTACGAAAGGTAGAGAAATTCGGGTTGCTCTGTCTCTTATCCATTCCCCACTTTCTCCGGCCACCTATCACAATCTTGGTGATCAGAAAATTGCTATTCCTAGTCCATGATGGATTCTTATGGATCGGAAAATCCATCCCCATCACGTCAGAACTCATTCATAGGATTTCCTAGCTCCCCTGTGAAGGATGAGACCCCAGGGAAATTGTCGAGAAGAGTGGCGATGTAACGATGACAGAAACCATAAGAAATAAGTATAAGCTCGACAAGGGGTAGCGAGGTTATGTTATTGATATTATTTCAGATAAGGTAGTCTGCGTTGCAACCCAGTTACTGGTAGGGAAGGTGATGCAGAAATTCTGTGGCGCCGAGGTTCCAGCGATAGTCATTGCGCTCACTCAGGAATGCGTAGCAGAGAACGGTTCAATTGGTCAAAGTTCCTTTATGAAGAGTTCTTGACCAACTGTAGGGAGGTCCAAGAGGAGGGAAAGACCTTCCATTATGCATGGATGCTATTATCCATCGTGCTGGTTACCACTGAATTACCCGAAGACAGCCAATTTCCCTCCTTTGACCAGGATTGGCTAGAAGCCACCAAATATGTGTCCCTGTGGGCGACAAGGGATGTTGTAACAATCCAAGGCAACAAAATTTTTTGGATACTGATGGACATAAATTTTCACCTATGGATTAACAAGCAACCCCGTCTATCCACTGAAATCTATGACAGTGTGAAGCACATTGCTGAGTTTAAAATGGACATGCACTTTGTCTACATACGGGCACACGAGGACCCTGACTAGACATGGACAACACTCCCTTTCCTTGCCATTGATGATGTTGTTGATGCGGTCTTGGATACCTGGCCACCAAAATGGTGTGAACCAGATGCAATGGGGTGCAACGAAGCCGCTATTCAGAAGCAGAAGAATGAAGCTAAGCACGCAGCATAGCAAAAGCGGAACGAACAACATGTTGTGAAGGTTTAGGCAGCCCGAGAGGTGGTGCAAACTTCGACAGAAAAGGAACTAACAGGAGGGGTTGTGACAACAAAGGAAAAAAGCAATCAGAAGTTGCGCACAAAGACAGCCGCGGAAGGAACACCATCAACCACCACGGGTGTGCCCTTAAAATGGCCACCACCGACAGAACGGGCAAAGTCGCGGAAGAAGGCCAAGGCATCTAAATGGGACAGAAAACTGATGACCTTAACTGAGGGCAACCTAGGTGACATACGTGACACAGTTCGCGAAGTCACTTGGGACGCAATCGACAAGGCCATGTCAGAGCAACAGATTGTGTTGGGGGATTTTTGCGCACAGCTGCAGAAACTTGGGCTACTGGTAGAATAGACAGGAACCATCGCGACTCATGAGACTATGGGTATGTCAGCCACTGACCAGCTACTGAAGGCCTAAATGGCTCATACTATTGTGATTCCAGTAGGAGAATTGATAATAGAAAATGTAGAGGACAGAGCTGTGGTTGGATGGCTCACAAGGCTGGGCCTAAATTTGGCTGCCCTCCCACGCGAAAGTTTGTACCAACTCCAGGACAATGCCATCATGGAGCTCTACGCCAGGGAAGGACACCTGGAACAGGTACTCAGCGAATAGAGAATTAATATCGAACAGTTGAACCTCTAGCAGGATAAAGTCATCGCCCAAAGTCAATAATTGGAGCAACTTGTAGGGGAAGCATGTTTACGTGTCCCTGAGCTGGAGATTGCGACCAACTTACCTGTTGGCATATGAATCCACAAGCTTGCTAGTGGGTTCTGGGATGCAAAGGAGAAGGCGGCAAGGATTCAGTTGTAGCTCAGTTTACAGATCGCAGAACTGAAACTGTAGGTACAACCTTCGACACCACGAGAGGTCAGTGAACAACGCAAAAGAATCATTCACTCCATGCGGGAAATGATCACACATTATATGAAGGAATGCACTGACTTGTTGACTAAGTCACTTAGTATGCTCACTTCACTTTAGGAAGATCCAACCCTACAACGACTGGAAACAGAAGCAAGGGAGCTAAGCTTATGATAATGTCAGAGGAACCACACAGACAGTTTCTATTTCGCAACGCTTGGCCAAGATGAGGGAGGCCCAGGCCCTAAAAATACAAGCTGATGATACCTAATAAAAGGAAGTAGTGATTAAATAATGACTCCAGCTATTGATTGATGAGGCATTCTCAGTTTCCACCGCCATCGAGCGTAAGGTGGCACATATGCAGGCATAATAGGAACCCAGGGGAGCAACTGAGATAGAGACTGATGTGTCAGCAGCACGCATTGAGCTGATACAATGAATGGTGGATGAGTTTGGTGCAAGTACAAGCAAAGCACAAAAGTTGCTAAAAAATCGCAGCGCGAAAATTGTCACACTAACCGAGCGACTAGGGACGAGTCGTGATGATTGTGTTGGGGGACTGTTGGGTAGTAGAGGCCCCGCCTAATGGTTTTGGGGCTTAAAGCTTGCAACTTTTGGAAAATATATGGTACAGACTCTGCAAAGTGCGCAGAGCGCGAATTGTAATGAGTCAAGTCAAAGGGTTGTCTTCCCAAAGATAATGTAAAATAATAGGAAGTGAGTCGGCCTACCCATGGTCTATGGACCATGGAAATGTATAAATAGAGCAAGGCTCTAGAGTTAGGAGTCAGTTTTTGATATGTATTTTTGGATGTGGAATGTAATGGGTTTTTGAAGGAAGAAGTCTTAAACTGTTTGTAAGTCTGAGTCGAGGGTCTTGGTTGGTAGAGAGAGGCTCTATAGCTGTGTGCGTAGAGGCATGGAAGAGTCCGTAACTGTGTGTGCGGACCGCTGTAGCTGAGTGCGTAGGGAAAATTTGGTTATATTAGTGAAAATAAGTGAATAAAGATAAGTTGGTTCTGAAATACTGTGTTGAATCTCAATTATTGCGACTCTGGTTAGTTTATGTTTGATATATTTATTTGGTCTGTGCACTTATGGTTACATATTGAGTTTATGCAAATCTGTATCTTTTCTGGTTGAACGAATTGGTTATCTCTAGTAAATGTTTGCTTAAATATTGTAAATAGTAGATCTGATCTGTAACAAACCTAGTAGTTATAAATATTAAGGAATTTCCTTGTTCCAGATCTACGTGAAAATAGAGTAGTGCGAGGCTACAGAACGACGCACGAGCCTTCCAGACCACATCTAGACATCCCTAGGGTGCGGAAACCTGGTTCCAGCACCCTCCCCTGCTACCTCGGGTAGACCTCAGTCTACGCTCTGCGGGCTGTCTCTGAAAGGGCCAGTAGCTATGGGATTTGTTTGGCTAAATAACTCTTCCGAACCTAGGTTAGGCCCATATAAGCCAACAAGCACTGTTACATGTTTCACTTGAGAGGAGATGAAAATGTGAAGTTTGAAAGAATATACATGACCCATGTGAAGAAGAGTCACGTACATACACTGATTATGTGGAAAAATGTCATTTACATGGTCTGAACTAGGGGAAATTAGATACAAGGGGCCATTACCATGGTAATATCCCATATTATTGTGGCAATAATGTCTATTTTATCAGGTCAAGTGAATACCATAAACATTACTAAAGGAACTTCCTGTGGTATTGGTAAAGATAAAAATGATATAACGAGATGGAGATCGAGGAGTGAAGTCTCCAAGAAATGGATTATTTATGTGTAATATAATCTAGAATAGTTGTGCTCCAGGAAGAAAGGAGAAGGCTCAAATCTGAAAGATCTCAAGATATGTTGAAATATATGCTTGATTTATTTTCTTGTTGCAAATATTTAATTGGATAAAAATGTAAGATATGTGATCATAGTGGTGGTATTATCTGAATGTGTTTATAGTGATATGATTTTGACAATGAAGTATGTGGAATGTGTGGTGTGTTTGTAGAGAATTTTTTATTCAATGATTTAAGATATTTACATAGGTTTTCTTCTCGATAGCCATGTGCATATGAAAATGCCTTTCATATTAGTGACATATATATTCAATGATACGTTTCTTAGTACATTGAAAAATGTGCATAGGGTTTATACATGATAAGCACATACATACATAGATATGTTGCATGAAAGTCGCATATATGTTTTATGAAAGTCACATATATGTACTAGGGTTTGAACTTACTTCTTTGTGATGACAATTGATGGTGTTTGTTTTATTTTATACTGTGTATCAATGACGTATTGGTTAGGATGGTCTATGTCTGGCAGTGTTGATTGGATTTATTTAGTTCTAACTTGGTATATTGATCACTAATGATATTGCATTGTGTTAGGGTATTCAGTTAGTCAATATTGTTATATCTATAATTAGTTATTTTTGTGACTCAATATTTCAGTGATTTAGTGATTGATATAGTAATTTAATGTGATAGTGTTTTAGTATTCAATGATTTGAGATATGTATGTAGGTGTTATGCACAAGAAGAATACATATACATGAGTATGATTAAAAAAAATCACATATATATTATGAAGTAAATATTATCAAGGTTTAAAATGACTACATATTCGTTCTCCGTTGATGATAGTGTGATTAATTAATGATTGGTTGATTTGAACAATATTCAATGAATATATCAGATTGGTATTGAGCATATTGTTAGGTGTTGTTCTAGTTTGAAAATTTGATGAAAGGTTGTTTATAGGTTTAGATGGTTGATTCAGATAGGAAGATCTAATGCGAAACATTATAAAACATAGTCCATGAGGTTTTGAGGGTTGTATCGTTCAGTGAGGTTGTAGGAGCTGTGTTCCATAGGAGCTAGTAAATGAGTTCAAGGAGGTTGTATCTCCCTTCCATTGGGTGTTGGATAAATAGTGGAGGTTGTATCCTCTTGCATGTAGTAGCCTACATGCTGGTAAGAGTTTGCACCAATACAAGATTTAATGAATATTTTCTTTATATAATAACAAAGAATACAAAGACGTCAATAACAATAGTTTTCTTCCACACCGGGTTTCCACCTAAATCCTTGTCCATATGTGTTGATGATTTATATGCTCTTTACTTCTCAAGAATATTTCATAATGAATGACTAAAGAAATAATGATGCAATGGTGAAGCTAAATCACTAATAGAAATTATGAAATATTAGTAATCTAGATATACGTGGGTTTGTTTTACTTAAATCATGTACACATGCAAGTTGTATGCATAACATTTTCATGTATAATTCAAAATGTGAAATTGAAAGTTAACCAATTAAAAATACTAATTCATCCCTCATTGTTTTTCCTAACAATCATCGTGTAATTGTCCACATAACAAAATTATTTTTGAAAAGAATTTCAATTTTTGAAGAGAACTTGAAAACTAACCTATGCTCTTAGATTTTGAAAAATGTAATGATTTCCTCCTTGGTATTCAGTTATCCACAATTCTTTGAAAAATGGAGGAAACCAGGTTTCCTCCTTGGTATTCACTTATCCATAATTCCTTGAAAAATGTAAGGGTTTCCTCGTTGGGATTCACTTATCCATACTTCCTTGTTAGATTATTTGCCAAAATATTTATCCAATTCATGATTCATATTCCTACATTACGTAAATGAAATTTAGAATTTAATAATTGCATAAATAACTCATAAAAAACTATAATGGAGATATTTATCTTACCTTTCCATTTTGATGTCTTTTGAAGACTCAAAGGTGAAGTTATTTGGATAAAAATGTCATTTACAAACTTATTTTCTTGCAAATTGGTTTAGTTTTCTTCTTGGTTAAGTTTCTTGTAGTAAATCCTCATAAATTCCTTCGAACTATTCCAAAATTTTAAACTGTGAAATGTATTCACATAGGTCAATTTATTTTTTTACATACAAATCCCACCCACCAATTTTTTTAAAAATATATTTAATCTGAAGCTAAATAAAACTTTGGAGGGAATGAATCACAATGTTTGGGTGGAAAAGGGCTCCAAAATTTCCAGGAAAGGTGCAACACCGACAATATCCAATGGCTAGTAATGTTTTTAATCGATGACTCTTGTTAATTTTGGGTGCAGAACAAGTAGGTGGGTTGATTCTTCCTTCCAACCTGAAGAGATACACATGTTTGGAATGGGGTCACACATATTAGATTAATTTTACAAATATTTTATCCCTAGCTTTCATTTTAATCAAATGTGATTTACATGCTTTGTAAAGTAGGGTTTCTCACCAAAATATTAACAAGGTTTTAATACCTTAATAATTATATTATTATAGGAATAATTGGTAAAACCTTTTTACTGAAGGGTGTCACATATGAAATAAGTCAAGGAAGGTGCATGAGTGGTTCTAACACACAAGAGTGAGGTGAGTGCGCCCCTTGGAAACCTATGAAAGCACAGAGTTAAGAAGGGAACACACGAGATAAGATGCATCACAACATGGAAGGCAAGTAAGCTAGCAATCCAAAGTGATGGTTAAACCAACAACACGTTTCAGTAAGATTCATACATACATATACAAACAATAGCTACACATGCATGCATAAGAAAATAGATACATATATCATTTAGAGTAAACAACATAGCTGAAATATAATACGACATATGCATGAAACATTTTGGCTTTGTTATATTAATAAGTGAAAGTTTTAGTCATACAATACAACCATGACCATCCACTAGTTCCGACAGCGGAACATTACAATCATTGCCGCCTGCTCCTCCAAAGAGATATACAAGCTCTGTACAGTGGAGAAGCCAAGGCTCGTGTTAATACTGTCCAATATTTCTCTAAAATACTCCTATCAAAAGCTTGGCTGACCAAAAGCCTCTACAATTACTTATGAGGTACTATAAATAGAAAAGGGTGGGGTGACCCTTAACATTCCCCTTTGTGACTGTTCATCTACCCTCATGACTCTTCAACTACTCTATGACTGTTACATTCAACTACTGACCCTTGAACTTCCACTTGAAAAGACATTACATACAATCCGCACATGTACTCATGTGAAACAAAATAGGCTTGAGCAAGCCATGCAAGACATCACTAAGACTCGGACATATGTGGGATGACCAACTCTTCAACATCCTCATGGTGGTTGTCCATGACGAACTGATGCTAGGCTTGGTGGTCCATGGTGGTGTCTGATCGCTCGATGGTGACATCTTGTTGAAAGTGAACTCTTGCCTTTGTTGCATCCACGTACACTGATATGGCTCCTCTATCCAACTCGTCTGATAGAATGTGCATGATCATCCTAGTTGCAATCAGATTGGCAACATACTAATGCAGAGTGTCTGTGCTAATCTCCAATCATGTGCTAGTGGTCATGCACATCAACTTGTCAGAATATATGTTTAGCTCCAGTCGGACTTGCTTCTTTTCTTCACCTCAATGAGTGTGCCAAAAGTTTGGGATCACATGCATGTGCACAATGACATGCATGCTGCTGAATTCCCTTGCATGCGATCAGTGACACTGCTCACCTTGTCTGCTTCGTGCCAGCTGCTCAAATGGATCTATAACTTATATTTACACACTTTCATCCGTCTGTGCATGTTTCACCCCATGTTGTACCTGTTCCTATTGTAAATCATTCTCTCGTCTATGTAGCTCATGTTCTTCCTTGAGTTGTTGCTTCAACACATGCAACACCTTCTCTGTTTCTCTCTCTGCCTTTGTGCAATATACGTGTCACGCCATCACATCATAGCCTCAATCTCCAAAGCTATTTTTTTCATGAGTGAATATGCTTTGAACTTGCAACTTTACTCTGCCTCTATGTTGTCAACAACCTTCCTCTTGCATTCATCGTGTGCAGGTGTGTTTCCTTCTAATGTTGTTGATGGTGCTCTTTGATGTGGTGTCGTTGCCATTCATCTTGATATCATTTTCCATGAACAACTTGATGTCTTCATCGATAGGAAAGTTCATAGATGCTTGATCAACTACATCCCCAGTTCTGCTCTTAATGGTGTCATTGACTCTGCTCTCCTGAAATCCATTGTACCTGTGTTACTGGGAGGCAACCAACACCTATGATAACTAGATAATAACAACACTCATGGAAATCAATCTATCAGTTGAAAACCAAAACAAATTAGAGGATTGACATGCAACATACATGTGTGACTTTCCTTGAAGATTGCGCAATTTTCACCGGGAGGCTGGGAGACTGACTACCAACACTATGGACAACATACTTCGAGATGCCGGGAGGCTAACTGGATACTAGAAATGGGCAATGGAAAATACAGCTTGGTCTGTTGAGGACTGAAACTACATAATGCATAATTTCAGTCAGCATGACATGCACCCAGCAAACTGCATCGCACAGTTTCTAGGGCCAGCAGGATACTGCCTCCAATAAATGCATAATGCAGGTCTAGAAGTCAGCGTTGGGCCAAACTTGCGCAATTTTTGGAGTGAAGGCAGAGTCTTCACTTCCAAAAATGTGCAGCTCTAACCAGGCAAGGTACGGTCTGGGCCAAGGCATCCCAAATCGGTTGACGGGTGACTGAAAACATGAGGAGTATGAATGCATGAGGAGATGACTGCAAAAAAAGGTGAATGATTATGCATGCAAATAATAAGTGCATTATTCAAAAAACAAGACAGCATGCATGCAAGTGAAGCGGGTTTCCGCGACAGCGACCGTTGGTACAAAAACAATGTCATGCGTGTGACACTGGTGAGATGAAAACAAAAAACTGAAATGACATTTGTACAAGCTAACATGCATGCAAAAAACAGCAAGTGTTCACAAAAATCAAGCAAACAACATTCACATAAGACGAAACACAAAAAGTGACAGAAATGCAGTGAAAGACATGCGAAGCGGGCCTACCCCGCAACAACTGAGCTAAATGTGCCAACGACTCCTAGATGCGATGTGGGATGTCAAAGCTACAAGATCGATGTGATGAATGATATATGCAACATCCGGTTCTTATGTTTTGGTAAAATCAAAGTTATGACACGCATGCCACAAATCTAGGAAAAGTGACAATTGGAAGGAGGTTTCTGAAATGATCCTTGCATGTAACCTCTAGATGCTAAAAATAGATCCCTAAATCTAGGGATGCCTTTGCATGTTGCCTTGGGAAAATCAGTCCATGCATGCAAATCCATTTTTCATGGTCGCGGAGGGAAGCGGTCAACGTGAAGGCACATGCATTGGTCTGCAAGCCTGGGAGAGGGATTTGTGTAGTTTATGGCCTGAGCAGAGATGGTTGTCCCAGAGCGATTACACAATTTCTGGGAGGAACAGGTGACTATCTCCCATGATTGCGCAATTTCTGGGCTGAGCAGCTGTCCTGGGTTAGGTTGTGCAATTTTCTCAAGGAATCTTGTCTCACTGCATTGCCCAATTTCTAAGCCCAGTACGTTGCCTTGTTGATTTGCACAATTTTTGCTAGTTGTTGGGATGGTTGTCCCAAAGTGACTATGCAATTTCTAGGAGTAGAAGGTGACTTATACCCAGAATTGCACAATTTATGGACTGAGCAGTTTTCCTGGGATGAATTGCACAATGTTTTAGAGGAAGACTATCAGGAAGAAGTGCACAATTCTGGAGCCCAGCTTGGTATCTAGCTGGGTTTGCGCAATTTCTGGAGGGAAGGTTGGTTCCCCTCTAGAATTGCATGATTCCCAAAGGGAGATTCTCAACCAGCAACTAAAATTAAGTTCGGTAAGCAGCCTGTGAAGGGGGTGGAACAAAACTGCATGCACAAGCTGACAAGACTATACGAGATAGCTAAAGTCGATGTGCTTGACAGTGCAAGACATGCTGCTGAGGATGTTCAGTATAGAGGCTTCAAAACGAAGCTAAGGAAAAATTTTGGAGGGTCATTGTAGCTGCTACAATAGTTTCTTAAAAAATGAATTTATCACCCATAAAAACCACAAGAACCATTAAGAACGGTGTTTTATGTTCCATCTCATTTCTTCCGTGTTTTTCAAGGGAACGGTGTCTACTGTCCCATTTCTAGTCACTAGGCGAGGGAGTACAGTATCTTTTCCATACACTATTTATCTGGATTGTGAAGATTCGGAAGGAAAGGACATTAGTAGTGGTTCAAAGGTAAAAAAATTGATCCATGGATCATCCAAAATAGTTGTGGATATAGTTGTTGAAGAGTTTGCGATGGTACTTGAGGAAATTCATTTGTCAACCTGTGAACCTTTCCCTGTTCCAAGCGATGTGGATATATGTAGATGGTGGAAATGGAGAATTGAACTTGATAAAAGGCTTTCCGAACTTCTAAGGGGAATTGAAGATTCTTGGCTTGCTCCATGCAAGTGCTTCTTATTGGGAGAACCCTTACAAGGTACTATCCGTAATGTTGTAGATTCGTGTATCAGAGATGTCAAGCTAATGTTGGGCTTAGCGGCAACAAGTCTAGGTGTGGAAGATCATGTTCCAGTTGATGAAGGCCTATTGAAAGTTTTTTTGGCTAGTAGTACTTCTCTCGGATATAATGAAATTGAGAAGGGCGTTTCTTGTATATTGTGGAAAAATTTCAATATTCTACAGAGCTTTGGGGTAGACAACTTGAGAGGATCTCAAAAGAAAGAAATTGTTGGCAAAGTTTCCAAAGCACTTTCTAGTGTTTATATATTTTAATACATATATTGGTAATTGAAGGTTAACTACATAGATATGAGTGGCTTTTGAGAATAAGTTAGATGAGTTTAACGAAAAATGTATTCGAAACTTAACCCATGACAAAGGAGTGTTACCATTAAAAAACATGTGAAAAAGGTTTTCACAATTAAAGGGGCCACATTTTTAGTTTTATAAAAGGTACACAATGCCCCTCATGCCCCTCGTTTCATGTAATGGATCGTTTTTTAATAAAATTAATTAGTTTTAATGATTGGCTTATTATAATTTTAAAAAACATTGTTGTTTTAATAATTAGTATAGAAAATTGCTACATTTAAAAAACTATTTAATTATTTAAGTTAGATATTATTTTTAAAAAGTCATTTTATTACACTAATTAATTTAAAAAATGTATTTAATATTTTAATACTTTTTATCTTAATATAAATTACAATCATCCCATTAATAATACTTAGTAAAGATGAAACATGCTATCTTATGAAGAATTTAATAACAATAGACATGTCAGAATCAATAAAATAGTAATTGGTTGTTTTATAGTTAGAATAATTTAAGGGAAAAACAAAAAAAGAAGAAACATACCCATCTCTAGGGAAGTGGTGATGTAGGTCATAGGTGAGATGGGTGTCTTGTAATAGTCACTATCATTAATTATAATTATTATAGGAATTGACGATTACCCTCATTGTTACACAGTGTTTTGTCGCACTTCCCATCGTGTATCCTAAAGCGTAAAAATTATGAAAGCTATCAGTGTACTCACCATGAAACACATACAGAAACATCCATGAAGAATAGAAAAAAGGTTTCCCTAAGAGAATTTTGGAGATATTTTCCTAAAACCCTAGTTTTCAAATCAACACGCTTTGGACTACTATTGGCCCGTGTTGATGGCTTGTTGCAGCATGTTGACCTTGCACTACTAGCGCGGATTTGGATAGGAAAACCCGCGTTGAACCTCTTTTGTCATTTTTTCCTAAAGTTGAGGAGAAGCTTATCTTAATAAAAGCCTTGATAACAACAAGCTAGATGTTGTTGAATGAAGATATGGTCGAGTTCTCCCATTTTGAGTTCTTGATTTTAGCTTTATGGTTCTTCCCTGTGATATGTGGACCTTCCTCCCTCTTCTATGGATCCCTAACTCCCTCTCCTTTCCTATAAATCAAGTCCCTTCTATACCCAAATGGTTGTTCATTGCTTGGTTGCATTCCTATGTTGAAACTATGCCTAAATGTTTCCCATATAGCTAAGGAGAAGGAGTGCTTGAATGGTCTTGTCTTGGACATTTAAATCCACCAGAAAGGAGGCTTCCAACATCAAGGCACCTATGGTTGTATGCTTCCCTCATGTCTACTAATAAATACATCTGGTGTTTACTTTCCATAAGTGTATAAATCATTATTCATTTAACATGATGCTCCTTGATCTGTCATGTAGTTTATGTTAGAGTGAACTATCCTATGTGTGCTTTTGTCCGTCTTGTTTAATCTTCCTTGCAGACACTCATCTATGATGGTGTAAAGAGGATTGAACCTGGAAGCAAGAAGGTCGAGAACAACATGAACGAGTGCTTAGCATCAGAGTGAGGTAGGTTATCTGTCTTAATTTTCATTTTCTGACATAAACTAGGAAAATTTGCACTTGTTTGTCCTGTTTGTTGCTAGATCCTCTCATAGGACTAGACATATCACTTCTATCCACAGAAGGGATTGCCTTCACAATAAAATGGTGACTCCACCGAAGCCTCTAGAATCTCTCAAGTGTTTATGAGTGGCTGAGAGCAGAGTTTTGTAGCCACCAGGTCAAAAGATTATTTGCCTCCCAAGAAACATGTGGGAGAAAGATACCACTGATGTGCCCTCTTCCTCCACTCCATCCAATTCCGGTCCCCTCCATATCAAGACACCTAGCACCGATTCCATCATCTCACCACCCCCTAAAGGTGTTCTTCAGAATCATCCTATAATCCAAATGTGTGAGTTGCCAAACACTATAGTATTGTAAAAGACTTAGCTGAAGCACCTTCGGCATTGTCAGCTTTGGAAGTCCTCCAAACGTTTCCATCACAAAGGAAGGATCTACTATATGTTATTAGAGGGATTGATCCCTGAGATTCCGGCCTGATTACTTTTGAACTCGAAAAACATGTTCCTCACTTTCAACCTCAACTTTCTTTCCTTATAAAATTTCTTGTTATGGGAAATATTATCCACCGTGCTGACACTGATGAAGGAGCATCGGCATGCATGATTTCCATCTCATGTTGGAAAGCCATGGGTTCCACTCCTCTCAACCAATCTTCAAACACTTTAGAAGCTTTCGATGGTCAAGATTTCCATCCATATGGTATTCTCACCTCCTTACCCATTCAGTTGGACATAAAGACAGTCAACTTAGAAGTCAAGGTTGTTGATGCCAATCTCAATTACAACCTTTTACTTGGTTAGAGATGGACTCATGCAATGCTTTGTGTGGTATCATATCTTTTTTGTGTACTCTTTTTTCCTCACCAAGGCAAAACTATCACTATTGATCAATTGGATTTCTTTCCTCTGATTCTTCAACATGTAAGGTAACTTATCTTGGGTAAACCAATATTCCTTACAAAAGTGTTGGAGGAGGCCTTTTCAAGGATCCTGCCTTAATGGGAACTTTCCCCTTCCTCCTCTCTCCAATGTTGCCTTAATTAATATGATCTTGTCTACTTATGACCCGTGTATTATTCCTAATCCTCACTAGATCAATTATTTTGGTGATGCCATGCCACTTAGCCTAGTTGAGCAAGCTTATCAAACCATCCTTTTGGCTTCTGCATCAACTTCCACAACTCATGATAAATTGACATTTTCCCTAGACTCATATCGAAAAAATCCTTGGCTTTGTTCTTCTGATCCTGAAGATCCTTTGAATAAGACATTCCTGACTGGCGAAAGCATTTCTGAAGTTATTTCTCTAAAAGAATTGCCCTGGAATGATATTCATCATCGTTCCTCTTTTCTTCCTATCCTTGGGTGGATTCCTACTTGTCTAGGCACTTTTCGTTCTCCTGAAATAACTACCTTGTTTCAGACAACTATTATAGTGTTATCTGATGGCTATTTGGGGAGTATTTTGGAAACCATGCCCAGCGACATCTGAGTCCAACCTGGAATTGTCAAAAACTTTCACTTGGGACCATATTTTTCTCACGATGACATTAAGTTTTTTGCATCCTTATTCACGAGATTTTTTCACTGAGTTCTTACCATTCAACCATTTTCGAAATGGGGCATTTATTTTATGACTCGTAACCCTCACTCGCTAAGGGGGCATGTGGGATTTTTCATTGTTGTGTATCATTCCACTAGTTTGCTGAGTCAATGCTTACATATCATGCTAACAATAAAATTACATGTTTATTCTCTTTTGATCAATTAACCAAATTCTAAAATGGGCTCCATTTAAAAAAAAAATTATGCCTAGATTTTGCATGGAAACCTTCTACATTAGTGTGTGTTTTGTTAGTGTGTTTTCTTTTGGTGTGAATGTTTGCATTTTTGCAAAAATGTTTTTCCCGGTTATCGTGTGTTCCACTTGGTTTGCATATTCTGACGAACCTTCTTCCTCATATTGGTTTCACTAATGGTTCTTGTTGTAGTACGCGGAATCTCTCTTCCTGTACGTGGGAACTCTATTCTCCCAATGATGAGTTAGTGAGTTTACAAGGCATATGTCTAGGTTGTACAACTAACAATATTGACGAATATATTGCAGTTATCGAACTATTTTCGGAAGCTATTGCCCTTGGTACTAGGGCGTTAGTTGTTAAAATTACTCACAACTCATTGTATTATAGTTGGACGAGCATTACTCCATCAGAAACCCTAATATTTTAAGGATGTATTGACGTTTTCATCTCTTGGAAATAAATTTTGATTACATTATTTATCAACAAATTCCAAGACACATAAATGCATTACCAGATATATTAGCAAATCATGTATTAGATAGACATCTGTGACATGTAAAAAAAAACCATCACATAGTAGGAACAATAAATATAATAGGTAAAAGATGTATATATTTATATATACAGATTTCGCAAAATGTCTTTTACATCAAAATATCAAAATATGTGTTATGAGACACATGGCTTCTTGAGCCTACATAAGTGTAGAAAAATAAAAACTAGAGATGGCTATCCGTCAACATGGTGCTCATGATAGCACGAAATAGCTCTGAAGATTCACTTCAACAACCAACGTATTTTGGTCTACACTCCTACGGTATGCCTGTGATACCACAATGGCATCTAATCAATAGACGCATACTTTGGAAGTCCTCATATCAAGGCTTCCAGGTTGCATTCGACCTCTACTATCAGGTGAGATCCCTCCTCATAGGATGCATCCTTGATCTATCATGCCACCCTCCTAGATATCAAAGAAACCCCTGTAGGTCTCTCTGGTCCAACATATGCAAAAAGTCATAAGTTTCAAATCTCAGTTCACATAAAACAAAAACATAAAAAGCTCAAAAAACTTAAAAAATAATTTTTTACCTGCATCAGCCCACTGTGTACCAGGTGGAAGTGGAAGGTCTCGATCTCCCCAAAAATATTTACCTGCATATGCCCAATTATCTACCATGATTAGCTACTGACGCAACCATCCAAAGAAAATTGGAGGAAAATACATTTTCTAACCGCCTCCATGTCAAGGAATTAGATCGCCCCACCTTAGCAACCGTGGATCCCTAGGTCCTGCAGCCTCCACCTCTATCCATTGATATCTAAACAATGGTACACATTCTAAAAATAACCTCACTAAGATAGATACATAGCCGAATTGTTTCAACTTCCTTGTCTTGCATTCCGTGAGTTGGTCCTTCATGATGACCAACAATCCTTCACACCAATTAAAAATTATGGGACTTAAACAATATATGGCATACTAGAAATGAGATTTAGTTGCTTCATGCAAGGCCTGAGCTCTAGCTATTTGATCTATTAGAGTCCTATAGTGATAGGATTCATAATTTTGAATTGGATAAGGTTAAGCCTTGTAATATTGTACATACCTTTGCTTTCTGCAAATGTTTTCCATATTAAAAATTAAAAAATGTAAAGAGGGTATGTCCTAAAATAAATATCAAAGGACAAAAAGAATAAGAAAAGATTAAAGAATGAAAATATATGAACCACAAAAATAAAAATAGATCATGAAAGTGTGGAAGTATAAATGCCACTACTATTTTACTGCTTTACTGTCTTAAATAATGGTTTTGTGCAGCTTGTCATACATGCCACAACCCATGGTAGTCAAACTTCTTAATCTTAACTATTCCATGCTTTGAATTTTATGTATATAGTTAGAGAATAAAATCTGACCAAACATTTTAATCTTGGCAGATCATTAGATAGGTAGAGAAAATAAAAGGAGCTCATCAGTTTAATCTGAGCCCTTAGATGATATAAGGTTAGAAGTAGACAGTTTACTTTTCAAAATAAAAATGAATGATAAGGGTCTACTAGCCTAAATGCACCCAAATAAATGAAGAAAAAATGTTAGGGTAAGTAATGGGTAAGTAGAAGAAAGGTTGGTGAAGTATAAAGTTGATTGGATAAAAGCACATTTATCATGCTTAGTTACATGTTTCAATGTGCATGAAAATTTAAGAGAGTAAAAAAAATGGTTTACAAATTCATTTAATTAACTCCCCTCATTCATTTTATCCCTTTACTTACTAATTTCCCCATCCACAAGTAAGTTCTAGTACTAAAAATCCTTCAAGTCATAAAGGCTTAGAGCATTTCTCTGACTTTTGGTGGGACCCGACCCTCAGCTTAATGACTTATGGAAATGAAGTGTTAGAATTCCCATCATAAAATTAATTTCCCTTCATTACCCTAATAAAACGCCTTTTCCTAAGGTTAAACTCCATTTTCCTATGAAAAGTAAACAACCCCATGTTAAATGCCATTTCATTCAAAATACCCACAAAAAGATTTTATCCTAAGTATGAAGTGTATGTGAATAAAATGCACAAATATTACATTTATGCTTAGGGGTATGTTCACTCCCCTCATTTCATTTTATATTAATTCTTAACATAATACTATAGTTCCCAATATACCTTTTCCCGTATATAATTAAATCCCCTATATAATACCCCAACCCTTAGTTTAGCTAAACTATACTTTTACCCCATATTCCCAACAAAACCCACTTAATTCACCACTTCTGGGTAAAGCTAAAAGTAATCCCATCATTAAGCCCCGCCCGATCAATTAATCCTAGGATTAACTCGTAATTAATCCCAAACAACCAAGGATTAAAGACCTAGGCCCCCTAAAACCTATGTTCATTTCATCCGTACACATATGCCACCCAATTTTCGTTTGATCATCAGTGCCCACATCCAACAGTCCACAGCCATATCGAGTTCACCCGATGACCAACGTTTACCTGCCCCATAGTGTGGTTTTCCCTGACCCCCTATCTACTACATGTTAGCCACTAACATAGATCAAGTGACCCCTCCAAAATACCACCTCCTCCATGAAAGCAGTGTGATGGCTTAGGAAACCGCCTCCATGCTCAACCCGAAAAATTGCCCACTGTTCATTTGTAATTTACCCACCAAAAAGTGACAGTTTCTCAATGAAAAGGCCGAGAAGCCCTATTTCGCCTTTCTCACTCATTTTCTTTGTGAACCTCTGCAAACCATTGCAACACGTGCAAACACTGTAATCACCAATTGACCTCAAATTTCACTGCTGAAGAAGTTCTAGACACCCCAATCAACCTCTCAGTCCATACCAGAGCCATTCAAATTTCTACAGTTGCCGAGAACACTGAATTTGAAGTCAATTCAACCAAATTCTAGGTATTTGAAAAAAAATAACCAGACACCCTTTCAAAATTGAAAACGTTCAATCTTTAAAGTGTTTTAATTAAGTAAAATTAATTGAAATTACTTTAAATTTAAAGTGCATACCCAAACCCTTATGAAAGCTTCCAGTTTCCTTCAAAACCTCTGAATAAACCAGTATCGCCAAATTCAAATCCACAAGAACTAAATTATGGCTGCCCCCATCGCCATGGATGTCAAACCTATCACAACTCCCCATTTGGACCTTGACCACCTCCCGCTAGTGGACAAGGATTTTCAAATCAGAGACACAAGTGCCCATCAATTCCTATTCAAAATTCATTGTTTGAGTAAGGACATATATCTGAACCATTATGATGACATTGGCCTTTGGGACTCCAAATTTCCCAAAGACTAGTTTCCAAAAGTATATATTTTTCATGAGATTGTCCATATGTGTCATGCATGTTACATTCCCAGCCAGAGAGCTATAATGTCCCCTAACCAAAAAGTCTTGTTTACCAATATAGCTGAGTCAATCAATGAGATGTTGCAAGTCCAACCAAGGTCAAACCTGACCCCACTCTCCATTGGGGATTTGTTAGACCTGTACACCAAATTGAGTCCATCAAAACTGGCCCAAATACTCCAAACATTCATCATAGAAGAGTAGCACATTAATAAAGATGCCCCTCCATATGTTTCTATCATTTTCTCTGAAAGGGGCAATCAAATTATAACCATGATATCATGTATTATGGGTTGTACCACTGATTAATTTGTTGATGAGCTCATCCTAGCCTTCATGTCGATTTTGACCCCAGGAAAGCCTCCTGCTACTTTGTACAATCATTCCCAATTCATAGCTGAAAGGATGCATGAACATTTTACGAGAATGCACAATGAGAGAGTATTCAAATACTCATCTGTAATTTACCATATGTTTTTGTATTATCAGACAGACAGATTTCCCTTCACCCTCCAGAAGCTGGATACCAAAGTGTAGGTTTGTTATATTTTGGACACCACTTTTCCACAGGTATTCATCACCATACACCTATACAGACTTCATTGACTCTTTTTTCCATGCAGTCATGACCATGTTGATAGGAAGCCCTTCACCTAGAATAAGTCAAGAAATCAAAAGAGTTCTCCAATTGTCCAAGCAAAGTAAGGTGGGAGATTGATACCTTTACCAAAATCACACTGAAATAAGAATCTATGGTTGCCAGCTTGCACCATACAAACTACCCAAATACCTCCCAATGAGGTTATTTTCTCTGGAGTATTATAAGCAGATAATGAACTCTGATGAAGTCAACTTTGTCTTAGCCATGAAAAGAACTCAATTCAAGGTCAAAAATCAGTTAGGCCCTTTCATTTGCAATTCTAGAGAAGCAAGGCAGGAAGCAGATCAAATTCCACAACAAATGAAGTTCCAAAAGAGTTTCATGTGGAGGTATGAACCCCTAGGGTTTATTACCAAACTAAGACAAAAGGTAAAATTGGGACCTTGAATTCATCACCCTATACCAGAGATAGAGACATATGCCAATCAATCTGAATGGTTGGAAAGCACTCTCATAGACAGGGATAGTACAAAGGTAGATGTTGAAAATACCTTGTTTGATTTAGAGAGACAGCTTGATGAAAGCTCATTCCTGTAGGTACCAAAGCACGAAGGAACCATGAGCACCCCTACTATTTTGCAGACTCCTCAGAATAAGGAAAAGAATCCCAAAGGAATAGAGAGGGAGCCTCCAGTTCATGCATGGACACATCCAATGTATAGTATGAAGACTGCCAGAGTAAAAGGCCAAGTCTCAATCCTGTTTCAGAACAGGAAGATGCAGAAGGCTCAGTAGAAATAACTAATACTGAGTTAAACATGAGCAAGGGCACAACTCCATCTAGGGAAACATAGGAGCCATCTACTTCACAAACTCAAATGTTGGAAAGGCAAATCAGTGTAGAAGTCTCCTCATTTAGTAGGCCTACTGATAAAGATAAGAACATTAAGGACAGGTTCAAACAAATCAAAATGAGAAATGAGAAACTAAAGACACAATCTTATGCACAGTATCTCAAAATTACACCCGCCAATCAAACTAGGTTGATGTCAGCTTTTGACATCAAGGAAGGAAAGATGCAAATGTCTTTCATAAATCCAACTATGCAACAGCCAAGAACATCAGCAGACTTCAAGAATTTTGATTTTGAGGTATTTGCAAGGGATATTCATCCCATTGACCAAATTGAATTTCACAAACAGGCTGGAGAAATGATTTACTCCACCCTTACAGGAAAAGCCATATCTTCCCATCAGTTGCAGAATTCATTGAACAACATTTATGCCCAGTATCAGTTGGAAAAGGCCTCCTCACAGGCCAAAGAAACCAGACTCAAGTCTTTGGAAGACTTAGTGATTGAATTGAGACATGATTCCAAAATCTTCAAAGCTACTGAAAAACTGATCAAGAAAAATAATGATGACATTACAGCACTCAAGAAGCAATTGAAGATGCCTCAACTGAAGCATCCCTAGACACAAGAATTATTGGAAAGCCAAACAAGACATGAAGAGTTGATGGACTTAGTCCTTAAACTAAATGATCAATTGAGGGAGACAGAAAAGGAATTGGATAGCCTAATCGAATTAAAGCAAACTGATATTAGCACTAGCTCAGTGAATGTCATCCTAGCAATTACCATGGATGTTCCTTCTACATTGGCAGCCTCATTGGCTCCCACAGCTCCAATGGCCACAGCACAACCAGTGTCTATAGAGTCTACATTAGCAGCAGGTACATCAGGGGAAGAAGTAGCAAAGTTGGTTAAAGCTATGGAAGAAATTTCCATACAGACAATAGAGATGAATAAGCTCAAAGAGAAAGTGACGAGCTTAGAAACTGATTACAAGCTTGCCAAAATCATGAACAAAGAAGAGGTGCAAAAAGCTGCCAGGATGAGTGAGAGATTGAAAGCCATGTAAAAGGACTTTACACTAAAAGAACCCCTATGGCAAGCTAAGGAACTACTATGGGCCAATATCATTGACTCTGTCAATGATATTTGGCCATCTATTCAGGTGATTTTTGAGTAGATAGATTTAATAAAGATGCCTACAGACGCCATCCAAAGAGTAAAAGAAGAATTGGGATAAATGCCAGACGAGGCTACCAGAATTATCCAATTCCTTACCAGAAAGAATAAGTATGAGCTTTAGGAATTGGAAATAAAGGATAGAACAGAGACAATTTTGGAGGTCAGAAAGGTCCTCTCCAACATAAACTTAATGCAAAACTTGGAGGAAAAGTGTCAGAATATGCAGGTAGCCATTGACAGATTTATGACTAAGTTCCAAATTTCGAGAGAGAAGGGATTACCCAATACGTTAGTAAGAAATGACAAGCACATGACTTAGGAGGAATACAACAAGAAAATCAGAGAGGTAGCCAAGGATCGGGTGAAGACATCATCAATGAAGGCATTGCCCACAGGCAAAGTACTCTACCAGACATTTGAAAACTTGTTTTACCTCCAACATGAAGTAAAACACTTGTTTATCAATAAGCATACTTTTTCCAAATACACTGAGGCAGATGAAATATATAGGAGGATGCTAAAAATCCAATTACCTGATGCTAAAACATGGGAGAAATTGAATGATTTACTATATAAATATGCAGAAAAAAGGTTAGTGTACAGTAAAAGTAAAACATCATGGTAAAAGGATGAAGACAGATCAGTGGAGTCAAAGTGTATCAGTGTCAAAGTGTATCAAATGAAAGCCTAAAGTAAATGAAGCTTCCAGCATGAAAGATCAAACAACAAAGCAACATAAAGGGCTAAAAATCAAAGTATAACAGCCAACAGTACTAAAATAAAAGGGACAACATGAAATAGCTCATCTATCTCTATCTTCTTGCAAGAAGATATTTTTATTTCCTAGATTAAATCTCAAATTAGTTTGAGATATTTTGTAATAAACTTTTGTATAAATACTTCACAATTTGAAGAATGTAGGGTGGATTCTATTAGACATTTCTATAGACTTTTTGATCAAGAAGACCCAGAAGGTTATTGTATCAGTTGATGAGCCAGCAAGCTAGATTGATTAATAAACATCAAACTGTTCCAAGGACTCTTGTGTTGAATGAATTTCAGACAAGTATTTTCATGTGTTATTGTCATTTTTCTCAAAGTTAATCATAATCTTATATGTGTTTCAATCTAAATGATATAACTGGAATAATATTTTAGAACTTGTTTAAATCACACTCTATCTTAACAATTAAGCATTAGAATGTTTTCTTATCATATTTAAATTAAACATTTATTAGTTGCTCTTTGGTTTAGATTGATTTCATGAAATAATCCAGGTTAAAGGATTCTTAACTACCCTTTGATTTTGATTACCCCTTCCTTCATCATTCATTATCCGAGTTTGAGAACCCTTAACTGCTCTCTCAGCCCGAGTGACACACTTTCACCCCTCTGTCTCAAACATATGAAATACACCCTGCTATCTTGCCCTTGGAACATCCCCTTTAGTGAGTTAATCTAGTTTTTCTTCCTTATTAGTTGACTCCATAGCCCAATGGTCTAAAAGACATCAATTTATCCATCTGTCCAAGCAGATCCCACCACCCAATCTCAAACACAAATCAAGCACCCTTTGAATAATCATAGCTATCCTAAAAACATATTAACTAAAATAAAGTTAAATTTTAAAGAGAGAGCCCTATATGACCATTAGGAAGGCTAGGTCCTAATATCTGAAAGCGGATAGTGGTTACCCTTGGTTTTTCCTTCTTATTACTTCAAAGGAATTATTGGAGTGAAAACATGAGCCATGGCATGGAGAATTGTTCTTAGCAGGAGATTGGTGATAGTTTTTATGACTATAATCCCACTTAATTTTTCGAGAGCCTGGGTAATGTCTCTCAATCAACATATTTGTACTCTCCCCTCTAGTACAAGAACTGGACAACTAAATCTGTTGTCCCCTTCAGGACAAACCCATAATGAAATAGATTTCTAAGATATTTATCTCAAGTTCTTGATCCCAAATCATAATCAGTTGGTGGTCTACATCTCACCAACTAACCAAATGTTGTAGTAATTCAATCTGGTTCCTAATCCCACGAATACGAAAAAATTTTAATAACCCACATGCCTGAAGGGTTGCTATGCAATTTGAGCCTTGGTCTACCTAAAGATCCTCTGTTCCATGCCCTCTCTCCTTCCATTAGGTCACCATTTTTCACTGATTAACCTATGGAACATCCATAAACCAAGATTTTATGAGATTCTATAGAAATAATTTTGGGAAAAAATCATTAAACATGGATGATTTTTCAAAAAAAATATGTCGTTGCACTAGCGTGTTTGTTTCCCTATTTTTTCGCGCTTTGAGTGCGATGGCACAGTTGAGCTTAGGGTGAGCAGCACGGGTCCAGTGGGTAAAACCCGTGTTGATCACCCTTGACATAATTTTTTTACCATTCCTCCTTACCATCTATGATATGTATTAAAACACCTAAAATTACAACCACAATGAAGAGGAAGGACATATCTGCTACCTATAGCAAACATATTGATGAATGATGTCCTCAATTGGTCGCACTCCTCACCTCAAGATAAGGAAAAATTTAGGTAAAAAGTGCTCTCCAAATTACCAAATGTGAAATGGTAAAATTGTTTTTAATTTTTGAGTTTTTATAAGTTTTTTGAGATACTTTTACCATTTAGGGAACATTTTTCTTATATTCTAATATTTTTCTCGAAAATAGGTAATGTGCATTCACTTGTGCAGTGAAAAGTCATGGATAAATGGTGACAGTGATTGATTTTGACTAAATCAATGAGTTTTATTTTATCACTTTTTCATACTCATAAAAAATAAATGAAAAAGGAAACCCCTGGAGTCATTTTTCAGCTCTTTTCTGACTCTTGAAATATGAAAAGGTTCTGAGTACTAGTCATTTCAAACTTGTTAAAGTAAATGAAATGATGTCTACTCAGTATAATTTTAACCCTTCTACGGACCGAGATAGACTATTGTACGAAAAAGGAATACCTTAGTCACACATGGCTAAGAGGTTCTCTTGGATATTTTTTTATACCTTTTTGGATTCAAGAGACTATTTACAAAAAGAGACCTTTAGAGTTTCCTTTTTTCCTCTTTTTGAAACTCTCTAAACATGAAAAAGATGTTTATTTATCCCTCCTTTGAAGACATAAAACTTAAATGGCGTAATACTTTTCACCATGACGAGACTGAGTTTCTCCTTCCTAGGACTCGTTAAACTTACTAGGATGGATTGATTCGAAGGGTGAACTTATATGACAAACATACGCTATCCTCTTCAAGCTTGCAATAAAAATTAATGAGGTACTTGCTAGAGATAGTGGGGAAAAATAAAAGTGAACACATATTGTATTTTGTGTAAAGGAAATATGTCACTCTTGAACAAGACACTTATCTACAACTCGTGCCGGGTTTGGGTTATCCTCACATCATCACTTTCCTTCCTGAGTTTTGGGAATCCATTTTTCTTTCATCTAATTATACCATATTTTCATCATGACCTCTAATCCTATGTTGAGTCGAATATTGCCAAACTCCGAAGTTATGTTGCCAATATGTTCAAGAGAAGTCCCGTTTGCAATTTTTACCACCTAGAACTTGTATGAACTTTCTGCAACAACCTTGAATCACTCTTACCTACTCTAATATATCTTTTTTTTCATTTCGATGATGTGGGATACATTATGACCCTCCTTCAACGGATCATTTCCTGTCGACTTCAACTTTTTATCCAAGAAAATGATTTAAAGCTTCCTTTTAGTACCTTGGAGCTTGCATGCCTCAATGGCATGTTCTTTGCATTCAGCAATAGGTTCATATCATTGGCCTTCGATCGAATGATTCCGAAATTGTTCAAATTTAGCTTCATTCCTCACACTTGTGGATTATATTGTCGTACATTGAGAGCCATTGTCATTATTGGTGGTTTCTCTCATGGTTGTTAATGATTTACATCATTTATTGGTAATCAAGTTGTTTTCTATCATGTTAGACCCCAATATATTTATTCACATGGTAGAATTCGTACATTGATTAGATCGAGATGGAGATGAAGCCGCAGGGTTTCCTCTGATAAATCCATGTTGCGTGGAGTTATGATCTATTCATAATTGTACACATGATTCCATCTATACGGATGGTTACGCCCATACCATGGGTCCATATATATGATCTTTTCTATTTAGATGGTTGCGTCCATGATGTGGGTCCTTACACATGATCCCTTCTATTCAGATGGTTGCATCCATGTTTTTGATTGATGTACTGTTAGATTCCTATTCAGAGATGTATTTTTAGGCATATTTACATTAGATATGTCATGTATCTATATTGTATCATGATTGATTTTGTAAGTCTCCTCAGGGTGTTTCTCTGAGTCCTTGCATTGACATGTAAAGCATTTCATTGAGGAATTTACAGGGTAAGTTCCTCAGACAGAACACCAAAGAACACCACTCACAGGTAGATCACAAATCAATACACCAATATTGTTGATGTGGTTAAAACCATCAAAGAGAGAGACAGTCCATGGCCTAAGCCAACGTGGCCACTTCAGGCAATTTATTAATAAAAGAATGAAAATTTACATAAGCTTCTCTCATGAACGATTACACTACAAATGACCCTCCATGCTCTTTAAATAGAGATCATGGACCAATTGGGTGTTAAGCCATGGATCAAGTGTCAGTAATACTGAGGAGAGAATGAATTGTCGAATCACTACCTATCATGGCTGTCGGATTGTAAGTTATAAAAGTACATAGTAAAGAAACACACTTTACCTAACTCTACACTAGACCAATTTATACTTAACTATTTCCTATGTGTCGGAATATCCTAACATCCCCCATTAAGAACAACTTGGGATAGGATTGAAGGATCTACAAATATGACACAATAGGAGAAGGAAGGAGGCACTAGAGCCTATCCCCCCTTAGTGACAACTTCCGGAACTCCAACCATAAATCAAAGATTAGCAAACTTCACCTCTGTGAAAACCTTTGTAAAGATGTCTGCAACTTGATCATCTGTTGAACAATATCGCACTTCAAGAACATGGTCGTGAATTAGATTTCTTATGAATTGCATGTGCAATGTGTTTGTTGCACTGATGTTGGATTGGATCTTTGCATACTTGAATGGCACTTTGATTATCAAACCAAAGTGTAGTCGGATGTTGCTGATGAAAGCCAAACTCTGACAGGATATTCTTCTTCTATTGAAGAAAGAGAAATGGCACTTTGTTTCTTGCAAGCCCATGTAATAGGTCCTAAACCAAGAATGAACACATAACGTGTAGTAGATTTCTGATCATCAAGGTCAATAGCCCAATCGGAATCCGTGAAACCAACCAATACAGGAGATGCTTCTACACTGTAATGAATCCCAAACTAAACTGTAACTTGAACATAACAAAGTATTCTTTTAGCTACTTTCCAATGGCTTTCATGTGGGTTTTGCATAAACCGAGCAATAAGGCCAACAACAAAGGAAAGGTGGACAAGTATGGGTCAGATACAAAAGTTTTGTTATAAATTGACGGTATAAGGTAGCATCAACTTTAGGGGAAGTACAAGTGACTAAAAGTTTGGCTCCAGACTGAAATGGAGAAGGGACTGGCTTACATTCTTCCATGTGAAAATGGCGTAGAATATCACAGGCATACTTCGACTGGGAAAGGGGAATACCTTCCTTGGATTGCAAGACTTGAAGACCAAGAAAATAATGCAAGTGTCCTAGGTTTGTCATTTCAAACTTATTTTTAAGGTTGGACTTCACATGGTTTATAAGGTTGGGATCACTACTAGTAAGGATAAGATCATCAACATAAAGAACAAGAATGATAAGATACATGCCCACTTTCTTGGTGTAGACAGTATTGTTAGAATGACACCTAGAAAAGCCAGCTTTTAAAAGAAAACTATCCATTTTGGCATACCAAGCTCGAGGGGCTTGATTGAGACCATAAAGGGATTTCTTAAGCTGACATACAAGGCTGGAGTCTATTTGTATAAAGCCAATAGGTGTTCCATATTGATTTCTTCATGCAAGTCTCCATGCAAGAAGGCAGATTTAACATCCATCTGATGGACTTCCCATTTGAAAGAGGTAGCAAGGGGAAAGAACAAGGTGGATAGATTTCATTTTGGCAATAGGGGAGAAGGTTTCAGTATAGTCAATACCTTCAACTTGTGAAACCCCTTAGCAACAAGACAAGCTTTTTGTTTATCAACTTTTCCATCTGGGCCATACTTGGTTCTATAAACCCATTTGCATCTAACAAGTTTTCGTCCCTTAGGAAGAGTAACAAGATCCCATGTATCATTTTCCAATAATGAATGATATTCTTCATTCATACCTATGTCCCAATATGGATGGCCTAAAGCTTCTGCAAAGGTGTCAGGATCATAATTAGCTAAAGCTTGAGCTAGTAAAGAAGAGGCTCTATTGAACTGAGAACGTGTACGTCACTAATATGTATGATCACTGACAAGAGCACCTACTACATCCCAAGTAGCACGGAACCATTTTGGAAGCTGAGGAGCTGAAGGAGGATCTTGAGAAGGTGGGTGAGGATTGTCATCCTTTCTTTCATCATTTGAAGAAGAAATATTTTCAAAAGTAGAAGAGATAGAGAGGGGTGGCACATCCGCCGAACTAGGATCGTAGGACGATATATTTTCAGCAAACTTTACATCTCTTCTAATGATAACATTTTTGGACGTAAGTGGAATAAGTCTATATCCTTTGACATCTTCAGAATATCCAACAAAAATACATTTTTCACTCTTAGGTTCTAAAGCTTTATGTTTCTCATCTGGAATATGGGCCCATGCTTCACTTCCAAAAACACGAAAGTGACTTGCATCTGGTTTAATTGAGCTCCATGCTTCTTCTAGAGTGATATTCTTTAAAACCTTAGTAGGAGTGAAATTTATTATGTAATTTGCACAGTTAATTGCTTCTGCCCAAAAATTAAGACTAAGTCCTTTAGATTGAAGCATACAATTAGCCATTTTATTTAAGGTGTGATTCTTCCTTTCAACTACACCATTTTGTTGTGGATTATATGGAACGGTATGTTGCATTTGAATTCCATTCTCAGTGAAATTTATTATGTAATTTGCACAGTTAATTGCTTCTTCCCAAAAATTAAGACTAAGTCTTTAGATTGAAGCATACAATTAGCCATTTTATTTAAGGTGTGATTCTTCCTTTCAACTACACCATTTTGTTGTGGATTATATGGAACGGTATGTTGCATTTGAATTCCATTCTCAGTGAAAAAGTTGATGAATTTGTTTTTAACATATTCTCCACCATTATCAGATCTTAGCTTAAGAATTTTATGTCCAGATTGTTTTTCAACAAAGGCCTTAAAGGCTAAGAACATGTTAAATACTTCACTCTTGAGTTTTAAGAAGTATACCAAGTGCATTTGGAGAAATCATCAATGAAAGTTAAGAAATACTTATAGCCAGAGAATGAAACAACTCGAAGTGGACCACATAAATCACTATGCACAAGATGTAAAGGGGCTGAGGCGTGCCAAGAGGCATGTTTTTCGAAACTATCCTGATGATGTTTTTCGAGTACACATCCGAAACAAACACCATCTCTGCAAGATACCATTGGAAGACCTGTCACCATATTTTATTTACATAGATTCTGAAGGGAGTGATAGTTTAAGTGACCAAATTGCTCATGCCAAAGTTTGCTCACTTCATCATTATG